>JBBBDQ010000614.1:9450000-9475000 GCA_037127315.1 Ascarosepion bandense
AGAATAAAAACAATGTACAACCAAGGATGGAGCACAGCGGGGTGGGGGCGTCCGCATTAGTACGAAAGGATCTAAACAAATTGATCGTCCAGAATTAATTTCCTTTCACAGATTGACAGGAAAAACTAGTTCATTCCAAAAATGTGCCCAGAGACAACATAACTTTTCAGCTTGTATAGGAGTCCTGTATGCCATAATGCGTCGAAAGCTTTACAGATGCACAAAGTTAAAGCCGGGGCTTCACTGTTTTTAGCAAGAGCATAATAGATTCTTTCCGATATTATTTTTAATCAGAAAATAACCCGTAGAAATCAAATCCATATCCTTTTTTTTTGTGCCGTGTCCTTTCATGACGTAGACGATCATTAATTTATACTTGCCCATATCTCTTGTCATTCTTAATATTTTTCCTCTTCGTCAGTCAGTTGAGTGTCATACGTGATACATGCTTTGAGCGATCATGTCTCGAAAGTGACATGACTGACTGAGCAGAAGATTATCCCGCAGTAGGTTGCCATTGCTTTCTGTGGTAGACTGGTTTCTGTGGTAGACTGGTTTTATTTAACTCATAACTGGAGGAAAGAAACGGATTAATACCGTTTCCAAGGATATTTGTGCATAAGTGAATGCAAGGAATTCAACTGGAATTCGAACTCGGCTCTACGATTTGTCGTTCTGAGTCGATATCCATTGGCTTTCTCATCACTTACCTTTAATTTAACCCACTGCGCACTAGTGGCAGTTCTGCCTTGCTTGGGGTGAAATGATTTGACAAAAAAATTATTTTCTGTATTGTTCACTCATGTCTTTTCGGCTTCCGAGGGCAGGTGTATTTCACCCTTTTTTATAACTTCAACAAATACACACGCACATACATATAAAACCCATTTATTATCATGTTTATATGAAAAGAAATTTTTAGAGTTTGGATTAGTTGTTCCTTATGATAATATATGTTACCAACTCCAACAAAAAAAAAAAATAAGAAAAAAAAAGTTGAATGGAGATATCTAATGTCAGTGCATGCACTCTACGTGAAAAGTTTGTAGAACATAATATCTTTCTCCCTCAGTCTGTAAACGTAGCCCTGCACCAGGATATATTAATCTTTGTGAATATCTACAAGTCGATACTGTAATGTTATTGAGCCGAACTAGAAGGGATTCTAAAAAATGTCTGCTTTTAGACGTTTTGTGAGATGTTGGATATGCGTTGTGGTGAAGTGGATATTGACTCGGAACGACAAATCGGAGAGCCGAGTTCGAATTCCAGCTGAATTCCTTGCATTCACTTACGCACAAATACCCTTGGGAAAGGTATAAATCTGTTTCTTTCCTTCAGTTATGAGTTAAATAATAGAACAGATTGAGTTCTTTAGCCTTGGCTGGCAACCAGCCTACAGCAAATTGCAATGGCAACCTACTGCGGGATAATCTTCTGCCCAGTCAGTCATGTCTCTTTCGAGACATGATCGCTCAAAGCGAGTATCACGTATGGCACTTAACTGACTGACTGATGAGCAAGAGGAACAAGTTACGGGAGTGTCAGAGGATGGGAAAGAGAAGGACGAGAACACTGCAAGAGAAAGCTGCATGAGGGCAGAGTGGAAAGGGAGAAGAACATGATACAAGGGTTGTCAGAGAAAGGATGCGAGTCAAGAAGATATGAGATGGCAATTGACATTGCATTTAAATTCTTGGAGATTGTCACTGTTAGGGAAGTAAGAATACGGAAGAGAATTCCAAAGAAGTGTAGAGCAAGCAAAGATTATTTAATACTTTTTTTTAATAATTTCATGCCACGGACTAGTACGCAGAAAATGAATAGAAACAGAAGAAGTGTAAGACAAACATGTGTCGGTTCTCCAGATTCATGCAATAACTCTACGATTCTAAAGAGCTGGAGACATTAGAACAGTGGTTTCCAACTTTTTTTGTCCCATTCCCCCTTTTGCAGTCACTTATTCACTTGTAGACCCCTACAACGGAATAACTTAAACCAGAAAAATAAAAGATTTTTCTGTAAAAAATATATTCATATAAAATGTCCTGCGTTATGATGCTGATTAAGCTTTAAACTTACTCATATAAAATCAAAAAATATTTAATTCAGCCCTTCTTTATTTAAGTAAAACACCTAGTAAAAATGTTAAGTCAACGTTGTTATAGTTGTAGGTATTGTACACAAAAACTATCTTTATAAAACTGGTTTTATTTTTGAGCTTATGAGCGAATGTATGAATAAAAATATCATAAAACCTGTATAAATGAAATTAGAAACAGTACTACCTCGTTCAGCACAACTGTATGTATTGTCATGGGATCAAATCACACATGAGTATTGAACATATAAATACAGCCTGCGATTAAAAAATAAGCATTACTTCATTTGACACTTCTGTAAATGATATTTCATTCATCTTATTGATGACGTTGAGATTTGCACTGCCAATGGGAAGAAGCATCTTACAAGTAGAAGACAGCAAGTTTGAAACTAGGGATAAAATTATAGGGTGTGCGCCGTACATCGAGCACATTATGAGTATACGCCGGTACGAATTAGAATCTTTTGGACCTTTTAAAATTCTTTCATGTGTAATATAACAATCTGGCCCCACCCGAGGAAGTGATGCAAGCGATGGTGTTTCCCGTCGGTGAAGGGGGCGGCGAAGCGACAAGACAGGTGTTTGTGAAATACATCCTGTCGAGGCCGGAGCGGATGTCATTTGACCTTATTTCCGACAGCGGCGGAAATGGCTACAGAGGCAAACAGATCAGGTGTCTCTTAGAATTACGTGGGCGTTGCGTGGGCGAGGCAAAACCGGAAGGAAAGTCCCGGTTCTAGAAGACTATATAAAGACCTCGACACACGGATTCGCCAGCAGAGAACGGCCAGTGGAAGCAGAAAAACACCACGGCAAGAATACACTCCCGTCAACCCATTCTATGTGCCTCTCACCCTTCCGTTCTCTATTCCACACGGTTCGTCGTCATTAATAAAAATATAACCTTATATTTTTATATATGCGTGTTTGTTGTTTTGTCGTCGTACGGCGATATATAACACATGTACCCCCTAGGTTGGGAACCGAGACTTTAGAAGGATTTTTATCGTTGGGAATAATCTTAATAATATGAGACACGCGAATGATACTATGTTGATGGCAGACACAAAAGAAAAACTACATGATCCTCTAGATAAGTTTGTAAAGGCAAGCGAAACGAAAGAATTAAACATAAATTGTAAGAAAACATAATTTACGGCTGTCAGCAATAGTAAGGTAGTATAGTCCTCAAGAAACAAGGGTTTACAGTTGGTGGCAGAATTAGGAACAGAAATATTAATAATAATCTGGAAGAGAAAACAGTAATCAGGAGAAAGGTAGATAGTGATTGACATTGCATTTAAATTTTTCAAGATTAAATTTGGCTGAGAAGGATGGAGCCAGAAGAGAATTTCACAATCGGGGAATTTAAGTAAAGGAACAGTTAGTATATAATTTACGGTTACATCTAGCCAGCTCAAATATAAATTGTTTAAATCTCTTTGTCAGACTAAGAATTAATTTTTTTTAAAGTTTACGTACCATAGCAAAGAGCTTATCTGAAAATTATCATGTAATTAATTATAGAAAAGATACAGAGAGGCAACCTCATGGCAGTGGAAAAATGTCTGAAACTGAGACGCTCGATCAGGACCAATAATATCGCTAGTTCTTTGGATTTATAGGATACAAATTCTATATCATCTATCAACTAACTACAACACACAAAGTACAATTTCACACCCGAAAAATCGGATTCAAACGACTAAAAATATTTGGGAAAAACTCAGACCAAGAACAATTCACAAGTCAGTCTGAAAAGCAATATTCTGAATCCCGATTGGATTAGAATAGAAAATTCACAATATGACTTTTTTTTCACACCTAGAAGTGAAAATGTTTGCGGGAGCCGGTCACATGATCAGATTCACTACTTAGGACATTCCGTTACCGATCAAAAGAAGTTCAACATGGGAGCGGTTAGATGACGGACCTCATGTCAATGTAACAAAAGAAATTTTTAAATTCAGTCCGGCATGGAAGCGGTAATCTGACAGACCTAGTGGCAATGTAGCAAAAGATATTTCAAGAAGCTATGGGATACATATTTTTTCCCTATTAAAATAAGCAACAGGAAATCACAATAAAACATTCTAGAAAAATTGGATCAAAACGGCAGTAGAATTTAGATTACATTTTTATATTTCTCAACCAATCAGCTAAAAACTTATAATAAGAACATTCTAGAAAAATAGGCTTGGAAGTAAATTAACACAAACATATTTAGGCCCCAAAACAAAATAGTAAAATAATAAATCTGATTGGTCAATAAATGTTTTCACACCCTAATGTTAGGAAGATTCTTTGATCCTCTATTAATGTATATAATACACACAGTTAGAAAAAAGGTCAGTCACCAAGCTAGCCATTAAGTCCGCATGCCACCGATACTTTGTCCGGCCAAGTCATTTCTTCCTCGCCAAAGTTCATGACCTAGCTCCAAGGACCTTGAAAAGAAAAAACCGACGAACTTTCTTTCAGCAATGCGACACGCTGTCGCCAACTGAAATGAACTAAATGTAAGTAGGAAAGACTTATTTACGGACTCTGCTAATGTAAACTTATACACATCTTTGAACAAATTTAACTTCTTGCCAAGTTTTATTTCCCAAAAGGCAATTTTCGCATCATGTATTTTGTTTGTTTCCACGTACCATTTTATTTTTCACATAATAAATTGTTTGTTGTTTAATGTCCGTTGTGAATTATTCCTTTCACTTTGCGCGATTGTAAAACAGAGTGTTGTATTTGTTGGGGAAATAATCTAGAGAGCCAGACCCGTAAAATACGGAAGCACATACAACCCAGCAAATACCAAATCCCCCACAAAGCCGACCCGAACGTTAGGGCGCATAATATATACATTCTACCTCTTCGTCCAGTTTTCTTTTATTCTTCTTCACTACACGCAGCCAAAGAGAACAACAACAACAACAACAACAGGAGATGCTAAGTACTATTTCTTTATTCTTTCTCACCCTGTCGCCGACCTACCACAAAAAGGAAGGGAACTTAAGACTTTACATTCTGTTACTATCATGACACGCCAGGGACACTTATCTACTTGCTACTATCAAACCTTGAACTCTAAACTTCTGTGGACGTTTTAAATATTTACATTACTCTTTGAACAATTTTAAATGCAAAACGACATACATTTTTTTCAATCAACATTTTTCTTCTCACAAATATATTATAGTGTTCAGTTAACAAAACTTCACTTATAAATTTCTTCTTACAATTGTTTCATTCTGTTAATAAATCTTAACTTTAATGTACACACGAAATATTTTATCCTTTCACATTTCAACATCCAACCTTCTGATATTTAAATTGTGGGGACTTCGGACGTGTTTGGCAGAAGGTCAATTCACCAAGCATCACAGAGGCCACTACAGATTTTATCAAGGCGCTCAATGTAAGTAGCAAGGGCACCGGACTATATGCATCTCTAAGCACCACTTAATAATTTATTATAGATATGTAGTTACAATTGATAAGAATTTGTGTTGAACCATAATCGCCCACGTCCTGATTGGATTCGGCTCATTGGAAAAATAAGGACATTTTTTTTAAAGTTTGGCTTAAATTTATTTATCCCAACGGCTACACGTCTTTAAAAACCCGCAGAAAAATATCTACAAACGTTATGCATTCCTTTACACGTTCCCATATATCGGTGGCTGGCTGCTCCTTTGCATTCATTCAAGTAATTAAAAGCATGCAGATATGAACAAGTTTGCTTAAAATAAGGCTGGCGTGAGATGGCATGTCAACACTGAAGAAGCATACCCCCGCCGATCAATTACGGCATTTGGAATGTCTTTTGCAATAGTTGCAGCAAAAAGCATGAGATATTTAATATCTTTGCTGTTGTAGTTTCGTAACAAACCAGAAAAATAGGTAAATGAAACAGAAACTAGTTTATCATCATCGAAATAACACCCTAAATTTCATAATTCTATTCTCATTCTAAAGTGGCTCCTTTGAAAAGAACATATTAAGTTCCACAGGTAATGGTATAATTTTATAAATAACTAAGTCAGTCAGTTAAGTGCCATACGTGAAACACGCTTGGGCGATCATGTCTCGAAAGAGACATGACTGACTTGGCAATAGATTATCCCGCAGTAGGTTGCCATTGCTTTCTGCGTTAGACTGGTTGCCAGCCAAGGCTATAGAACCCAATCTGTTCTGTTATTTAACCCATAACTGGAAGGAAGAGAGGGATTAATACCTTTCCTAAGGGTATTTGTGCGTAAGTGAATGCAATGAATTCAACTGGAATTCGATTTCTCGTTCCGAGCCGATATCCACTGCACCACAACGCACATCTCTTAATTAACAAGCCGCAAGAGTGTCTAATACAAACATCTCAAAAGGAAATGTATGTTCAATTTTTGCAAATAAAAAATAACAAAAAAAAAACATCGAAAATAATTAAAGATTAGACAGTTTTAGCTAAGTAAACAGAATTCAATCCCCTTGTTTATGAAATATTATTGATATTTTTAAACAAAATTCTTCTTTTCGAATTCTTCTTAATAGCAAAAGAAAGTCTGAAAAAAAAAAGAAAACATTTTCAAGGCACTAACAAAACCTCTTTTATTGTTAGACTCGACATTATTTGATAAGGTTATTAATATCAGATAAAAATATTACTTTTCAAAGATTCAAGATGTTCAATAATAGTCTTGAACCTCAAAGAGCTGATTGAAGTATCAAACAGGGTATCTCCACTGCAAATAGTAATAATTCTTTCTCCCTCTTTTCATCTATCTCTGTATATATCTATATCTATTGATTTGTTTTTATAGCTTATTAAACTTTTTGCAGGTTATTTAAACGCAAAAATATTTTAGAATGTAATAATATCCTGGATATAATAAATATTTACTGATAAAGTCCTAATCTATAGTTCTGAGAAAACAGGTTGCATCCTACCATTGCCTAGGGCATTTGCAAGTAAGTGAATATATAAAAACTCGCGTGCAATTGGAACTCTGCTCTCTAATTTTCAATTCCGAGCTCTTATCTATTACCCTACCCGAACAACGAATTCTTACAGAAGCTGGTATTCATAAACGTTCACCCATCTAGACAGTGTCCAAACTTCACGTTGGTTGGCTCTGGCGACTGTACGAGGACCTGTGTTTCATCGTGATATGGCCTAAGCCAGATAGATAGATAGATAGATAGATAGATAGATAGATAGATAGATAGATAGATAGATAGATGTTGTTTGAATATCGACTAAGGCATGGAAATGACAATTATGATGCTGTGATGATATCTAAGTTTACATTGTCTATGGCTACAAAAACAAAAACTGAGTTTTTTAAATTTTCTTAATTTTTTCCTGTTTTATTTTTTAGACAATGAGTTGTCTGGAAAGTTCATTCCAATTTTTTTTTTAAATTTAATCAGAAAACAAAAACTAAGCCATTAAATATTTATTCGACAAAATATAAACCGTTTTTCTGCACAACATGTCTTCAATTTTTCTTCAACTAAAATATTCCTGGGATTTAGGTGATTTCTCTGGAAAAAATTCATTAAATTCTTTTTTTATGCCATACATTTTTACCATTGAAAGTATTTTGCAGGAACCTGACTAAATAAAAATTCGAAGGGGCTAAGTTTAGTGAATATGGCGGGTGGGGGTAAAACATCGCAACCAAGCTGTGTCAATTTTTGCCGGCTAGCCAAAGAAACGTCAGGTCTGCCATTATCCTGATGGAAAACAGCACCTTTCCTGTTCGAAAATTCTTTGCGTTTTTCTTGCATTTTTGCCTTCAGTTGCGAGTAGTAGTTACAGAATTAATTGACTGGTACTTGGCAGAAGCTCATACTACAGATTCTTTTGCCAATCTCACCAGATGCACTGCACGATTTTCTTATAATGTAGTATTATTAACTGTTTCCCTACAAAGAAACGTTTGATATTCATTGATCAAATATACAAGACTGTTTTTGGTTGAAATTTATAAAATCTTTCTCGTAAAACAATTTTTTTCCGGAAAATAGATTTTGCATTAACATCGTGAAACTTAGTCGGTTGCCATAAGTGTCATGATTTTTGGTTTATTGAAATTATTTATTTTATCTATTGAACATTCTTACTGACAAAAGTTTGCTTAACTTTGTCATGCGCCAAATTCCATCAAATTGCATATATTATTATTATTATTATTATTATTATTATTATTATTATCATCATAATTTGATTTCTGCTATGGTCGCACTACCTACCAAGTCTTTGGAAAGACCTAAGGCAGGTTGTAGTGTGTTGCTATGGTTCTATTTCATGTTTTTATTATATCTCCCATAACATCCCTGGGGTTACATTGACAGAGTTCTCCATAGTGTGTGGGCTGTACTTAACAAGACAACTTTTTGTATATCTCTTAAACTGGAGTTTCCAAGGATTCTTTCAATGTGTCGTTTCCTTCCATTTTTTTGTACCATTCCAAATGCACCTATTATCACTGGTACTATATTTGTTTTCAATTTCTACATTTTTTCTATTACAATTTCCAGGTCTTCATATTTTTACAGTTTTTCGAATTCCTTGACTGGTATGTTACAATCCGCTGGGCAAGCCATATCAATTCATAGACAAGTTTTCTCTTTCTGGTTTTTAACAATAATGTCTGGCCTATTTGCTTCAATTTTTCTGTCTTTGTAGATGGTGTAATCCCATAGAATGGTGGCATCTTCTATTTCTGTAACTGGTGCTGAGTGATGTTCATACCAGTGTTTGTTTACAGATTTTCCATAGTGTTTGCACATTGTCCGATGTAAATATTGCCCCACTCTATCGTGACGAGTTTTATATTCATTTGGACAAGTACAGAAGATCCTGAGATGGTCTATTGTTTCTTGGAATTTATCACCGCACCTGCATTTTGGATCCACATTTTATGTATAATATTTGCTTGAAAGTTCCCAGTGATAAGACTTTGGTCTTGCGCTGCAAGAATAAAGCCTTCAGTCTTAGACTTTAATTCAGACGCACGTAACCATCGATGAGTATTAACTTTATCAACATTTGATTTATTAGCACGTTTTGAATATTGGCTATGCAGAGGTTTGTTTTGCCAGCGTTGTTTCCTCTGTTCAAGAGATTTATCCTTGGTTTTCTTCTTCATATTTTTTGCCGCAATAGTTGGTTCTTGACTTCCGTTTTGCTTTTCTACAGAATATACTAAATGTAAATCTTGTTTGTATTTACTGCCTTTTTTCATATTTTTTCTTTCTGTTTTCATGTTGTTTGATTAATTGTATCATCAAGTCCTTTGTTGTTTCTATGTATGTTAGTAAGCCAATAGTTGTTGTCTTGTATGATAATTCAAGCTGAATAAGACATCTTCCACCTTCGTTACGGGATATGTATAGACGGTCTACATCAGCCTTTGAATGATGCATCTTATGCTTAGAAAGAAGCTTTCTTGTTTTACAATCCATTCGTTTGATGTGGTTTAGAATCCAGTTTAAGATGTTGAAACTATATTGGACCACTGGGATAGCAAGGCTATTAATGGTCATAATTCTGTTCTGAGAATTCAATTCAGTTTTTAATATCAGTCGTAGCCTTCTATAGTAGTACTCTTTATGCACTATTTCTTTCATTATTTATGGTGAATTATTTCACTGTCATTTACACCTAGGTATTTATAAGCTTCCTCTGTCTAAATCTTTTATTGTTACTGCAGGATCTAAGCTAATTGAGGATGTTTGTTTTAGCGATTCTCGCAAAACTGTAGCTTTAGCATATTTATTCAAATTAAATTTTATTCCAATGTCTTCATTGAAGCATTTTACAGTTTGCAGCTGATTATCGTTCTTAGCATACAACTTTAAGTCATCCATGTAAAATAGATGGCTTAATTTATTATTATTATTATGTCATTTTTCATCATATTTTTATTTCTGCTATGGTCGCACTACCTACCAAGTCGGCGGGAAGACCTAAGGTAGGTCGTGGCATGTTGTTATGGTTCCATTTCATGTTTTTTTTATATCTTCCCCATCATCCCTAGCGTTATACAGACAAAGTTCTCCTTCGTGTGTGGGCTGTACTTAATAAGACAATTTTTTATATATCTCTTTTAACTGGGGTTTCCAGGGATTCTTTCAATGTGTTGTTTTGTTCCATTTTTTATCATTCCAAGTGCACCTACTATAACTGGCACAACTCTTGTTTTCAATTTTCACATTTTTTCTATTTCACTTTCCAGGGTTTATATTTTGACAGTTTTTTAAATTCCTTGGTTGCTATGTTACAATCCGCTGGGCAAGCCATATCAATTCATAGACAAGTTTTCTCTTTCTGGTTTTTAACAATAATGTTTGGCCTATTTGCTTCAATTTTTCTGTCTGTGTAGATGGTGTAATCCCATAGAATGGTGACATCTTCTATTTCTGTAACCGGTGCTGGGTGATATTCATACCAGTGTTTGTTTACAGATTTTTCATAGTGTTTGCACTTTGTCCAATGTAAATATTGCCCCACTCTGTCGTGGCGATTTTTATATTTATTTGGGGCAAGGACAGAACAGCCTGAGATTATTATTATTATTATTATTATTATTATTATTATTATTATTATTATTATTATTATTATTATTTTCTTTAATTTATTATGTATAATCATGTCCTTCTTGATCGCAGCCCAAACACCTAAGGTCAAAAATGGCGTCATGATATTTTCCACTGAGTATCGTTGTAAAATAAAAGATTTAAAAGTAAACAACAGAAGATCACATACATTTTACAAAGAATAATCTCTTGGTAATTTGTGAGCCCAATTTCTTGTATTTTTTAAAGCCGTGGTCGACCAAGAATTCATTCTATGAGCCTCTTGGAACATTTACTAATCAAAACCGTGACTTCAAATATACCTGGAATTATTGATGTCTTTATAGGTTACGTATTTTAGATTTCCACTTCAAGATATTTGTATTTTAATAGGCCTTTGAAGATATTCAAATATAATTTACAGGAAATGCCATGCCAATAAGAAAGCACATTCTGTTTTGTGGTCTTTGATCACGATGTCTGGGCGATGAAATTTGATTGTTCCGTCTGTGTGTATTGGAAATTCCCATTAAATTGTTACAGGTTCTATGTCTGTAACTGGGTCTGAGTGGTATTCATCCAATTTATTGCTGCTTCCTTCCTGTAAAGATTACAGATTTTACAATATACACATAAGCTCACTTTGTCTTCTTTCTCTTCTTCTTCTTCTTCTTCTTCTTCTTCTTCTTCTTCTTCTTATTATTATTATTATTATTATTATTATTATTATTATTAAGTTGTCATTTTTCATCATATTTCGGTTTCTGCTATGGTTGCACGATCAACCAATTCTGCGGGAAAACCTAAGGCAGTTCGTGGTGTGTTGTTATGGCCCCGTTTCATATTTTTTCTATCTCCCCTAACATCCCTAGCGTTACATATACAAAGTTCTCCTTAGTGTGTGGGCTGTACTTAACAAGACAATTTTTTGTATATCTCTTAAGCTGGGGTTTCCAGGGATTCTTTCAATGTGTTGTTTATTATTGTCATTATTATTATTGATAAAGAAAATGTTTGTACTGATCTAATTTCTTTGGCAAAAGTTTCTATCCTGAACTAATATTAAATGAGTTATATAATAATAATAATAATAATAATAATAATAATAATTATTATTATTATTATTATTATTATTATTATTATTATTATTATTATTATTTAGATAGATAGATAGATAGATATCCGAGAGTGCATATATTTAATTAAAGGGATTATATGTGTTGAAGTTAAGAAATTATGTTATTTAACTATCATATTTAACAAGTGTTCAAACATACAAAATTCATGAGATAAATGATGGATAGAAATGCAAACGACTAAAGGATAATTGCGTCACAGTTTTGATTCATTATGGATCAATGTAAAATCAGTTATTGATTACAAAGATTAAAATTAAAATTCAGTATTAATTAATGGTTTCTTGAGAATATCGTTATTAAGCACAGGATTATAAAAAAAATCTTATATTGATCAAAGGATTGGAAAATTTGCGATTTATAAAAGAGTCAAAATTGTAAATTTTTCCTGGACTGGATCAAAATCTCTAATTGATTGATTAGTGACAGTCACATTCATTGAGTCAGCAAGGTAATATATATATATATATATATATATATATATAAGAGATATGAGGAAAACAATATTCAAAGAAGTTTTCTCTTGTCTCTTTTTAATCATAGTGTTCCTCTCCTCAGTTTATATCCGAGCATATATATATATATATATATATATATATATATATATATATATATATAAATGTTATTTTAAATTATAGTTTAGAGCATGTACAAATTATCATCTACTATAAAGTGTAAATTTTTTTCGACATTGAAAAAACAATGTCTCATCAGGTAGAGTGATAGGAGCTGAAATATTCTTTTCCTTTTATTGGTAAATTTTGTGTGAGATATAATTGGGGTAGAGAAAATGAAGGAACAGAATTGGAAGTTGTATATTAAAATTTGAACAAAAAGAGGAAAATGGGGGAGAAGGATGAGAGAGCTGGTTAAATGTTGAAAATTTTATATTGAGAATTGATTTAAATTAAAATTTTGAACGCTGTTAAGATTTTCTTCGTTCCTTTTTCACTTGGATATATATATATATATATATATATATATATATATATATATACTGATAGATAGATAGATAGATAGATAGATAGATAGATAGATAGATAGATAGATAGATAGATAATGAGCGTATTCAGATAAATAGAGAGAGAGGGGTGCGTAGAGAAAGTGAGAGATGTTATTAATAAAATGGAAAACGAAGGATAGCACATACTATGTGGCCTCTTCTTAAGAAAATTGCTCAACTGCTCAATAAAAGATCTATTACATAAATCTGTATCCATCATTGATAATCGCAAATATGAATTTTGCTTTAGTAATAAGCCACTCGTTTATTTAGCTGTCACTGAACACAAAGGAAAATAACGAACATCGACTGTTCTTGCTCTAATTTGTTTCGAACCCGAACTAACGAAGCACACAACTAACTACCAGCTCCATCAGACGAGCCACGTTCCGCGCCCTTTGAAATTATCGGCAGCAGCAGTAGTTTAAGTACATTATCGGCTGTAGTAATTGCAAGGCAACGCATACATAAACTTCGATCATATGTACTTGTGAATGATATGTATAGACAAACAGGCTATATTTCCTGACGGTTCCACTCCTTATATCAGATATACGTATCCTTCCATTGTCGTTTTTTATATATATTATAGATATATAAATGTCAATGGGTCCTTAATTCGGGTACGTCATGGTTCTCTCTCTCTCTCTCTCTCTCTCTCTCTCTCTCTCGCTCTCTCTTTCTCTCTCTTTTGGATGCAACTAGCAGACAGAGACTAAGCGACAGCCACCCACACCAACGGCATCAAATTGAGATTGTAAGTTGCAATGAGGAGCTGAGCGCCAATTACAGTAATACTGCGTTCAGCCGTACGAGAAGGAGAGGAACTGGGGAAAATCTGCTCCATTGATATCTATCTATCTATCTATCTATCTATCTATCTATCTATCTATCTATCTATCTATCTATCTATCTCCGTCTTTCTATCTATCTATCTATCTATCTATCTATCTATCTATCTATCTATCTATCTATCTCAATCTATTAATATCTATCTCAGTTTCTATCTATCTATCTATCTATCTATCTATCTATCTATCTATCTATCTCAATCTATTAATATCTATCTCAGTTTCTATCTATCTATCTATCTATCTATCTATCTATCTTTATCTCCGTCTTTTTATTCTTCTATCTATCTATCTATCTATCTATCTATCTATCTATCTATCTCAATCTATTAATATCTATCTCAGTTTCTATCTATCTATCTATCTATCTATCTATCTATCTATCTATCTCAATCTATTAATATCTATCTATCTATCTATCTATCTATCTATCTATCTATCTCAATCTATTAATATCTATCTATCTATCTATCTCAATCTATTAATTAATCTATCTATCTATCTATCTCAATCTATTAATATCTATCTATCTATCTTAATCTATTAATATCTATCTATCTCAATCTATTAATATCTATCTATCTATCTATCTATCTACTCATCAATCTATCTATCTATCTATCTATCTATCTATCTATCTATCTATCTATCTATCTCAATCTATTAATATCAATCTCAGTTTCTATCTATCTCAATCTATCTATCTTAATCTATCTATTTCAATGTATTAATATCTATCTATCTATCTATCTATCTATCTATCTATCTATCTATCTACATTCTAATTCTGCCATCTATCTATCTATCTATCTATCTATCTATCTATCTATCTATCTATCTATCTATCTATCTATCTCAGCCTGTTCATTATCTATCTATTTATCTATCTAAATATGTTACTCTCTCAGTTTGTAAATATCTATCTATCTATCTATCTATCTATCTATCTATCTATCTATCTATCTATCTATCTATCTCAGCCTGTTCATTATCTATCTATTTATCTATCTAAATATGTTACTCTCTCAGTTTGTAAATATCTATCTATCTATCTATCTATCTATCTATCTATCTATCTCAGCCTGTTCATTATCTATCTATTTATCTATCTAAATATGTTACTCTCTCTCAGTTTGTAAATATCTATCTATCTATCTATCTATCTATCTATCTATCTATCTATCTATCTATCTATCTATCTCAGCCTGTTCATTATCTATCTATTTATCTATCTAAATATGTTACTCTCTCAGTTTGTAAATATCTATCTATCTATCTATCTATCTATCTATCTATCTATCTATCTATCTATCTATCTATCTCAGCCTGTTCATTATCTATCTATTTACCTATCTAAATATGTTACTCTCTCAGTTTGTAAATATCTATCTATCTATCTATCTATCTATCTATCTATCTCAGCCTGTTCATTATCTATCTATTTATCTATCTAAATATGTTACTCTCTCAGTTTGTAAATATCTATCTATCTATCTATCTATCTATCTATCTATCTATCTATCTATCTATCTATCTATCTCAGCCTGTTCATTATCTATCTATTTATCTATCTAAATATGTTACTCTCTCAGTTTGTAAATATCTATCTATCTATCTATCTATCTATCTATCTATCTATCTATCTATCTATCTATCTATCTATCTCAGCCTGTTCATTATCTATCTATTTATCTATCTAAATATGTTACTCTCTCAGTTTGTAAATATCTATCTATCTATCTATCTATCTATCTATCTATCTATCTATCTATCTATCTATCTATCTAGCCTGTTCATTATCTATCTATTTATCTATCTAAATATGTTACTCTCTCAGTTTGTAAATATCTATCTATCTATCTATCTATCTATCTATCTATCTATCTATCTATCTATCTATCTATCTCAGCCTGTTCATTATCTATCTATTTATCTATCTAAATATGTTACTCTCTCAGTTTGTAAATATCTATCTATCTATCTATCTATCTATCTATCTATCTATCTATCTATCTATCTCAGCCTGTTCATTATCTATCTATTTATCTATCTAAATATGTTACTCTCTCCAGTTTAATAAATATCTATCTATCTATCTATCTATCTATCTATCTATCTATCTATCTATCTATCTATCTCAGCCTGTTCATTATCTATCTATTTATCTATCTAAATATGTTACTCTCTCAGTTTGTAAATATCTATCTATCTATCTATCTATCTATCTATCTATCTATCTATCTATCTATCTATCTATCTCAGCCTGTTCATTATCTATCTATTTATCTATCTAAATATGTTACTCTCTCAGTTTGTAAATATCTATCTATCTATCTATCTATCTATCTATCTATCTATCTATCTATCTATCTATCTATCTATCTATCTATCTATCTCAGCCTGTTCATTATCTATCTATTTATCTATCTAAATATGTTACTCTCTCAGTTTGTAAATATCTATCTATCTATCTATCTATCTATCTATCTATCTATCTATCTATCTATCTATCTATCTCAGTCTGTTCATTATCTATCTATTTATCTATCTCAATCTGTTACTCTCTCAGTTCGTAAATATCTATCTATCTATCTATCTATCTATCTATCTATCTATCTATCTATCTATCTATCTATCTATGCTGTATATTTCGGTAGAAATCCCACTTTAATACATGTTAATTTGAATAAAGTGACAATGTATATGATTATTGGTAAATGAATGACAAAAGGAAAACACATATTCGTAACTGGTAGTTGTATATCGCATTTTCTCTTCACATGTATATGGTTAAACGTACATTGATAATACCATTATTTCTCTGAATACGTCCTTTCAAAGGTCAAAACGTGTAACGTGTGATATTTTTTATGTTGTTAATTTTTATTTTTCATTCAATTACTTACTTATAGGCGAATATACTGATTTGTATATACTGTTTCGCTGTATCACAGCTTATCAGTGTAGGTAGACATATCTATTTTCTTCTGGCCGGGATCGAAACTCACCCGATTTGATGTAGGTCGGAGTTGCTACGCCCTAAGTCATATTTGGGCAGCAATCTCTGTTTTATGCAGGTTTGACGAGAGAATTGACATTGCTCTTTTCCGACCATAGTTCCATCTGATCTCATTTAATCACACACGGAGATCTACTAGGACCTATCCGTGATATACTTGTTGGCAGTACATTCATAATAACGTCATTCACATGCCAAAGAAAATTAAAAATAATAGAGGCATTACAGATAAAAGAGAGAATTCCAACACTTAATAATAGCAATTATGAACACCGTAAAATATCTTTGCCGTGTTCGGAACATAATATACACATGAATCTATATAGATAAATTTTCAACATATTTAGTTATAGGTAAAACAAAATTCATTCGTGAAAATGGCTAAAAGTATAGCTGAAAGTGCTCGGAAATATAAAACCTATGGACAATTCTTATATACAGTGTTCCCTTGCCATTATATATATATATATATATATATATATATATATATATATATATATATATATAATATTGCGGAAATTCCGAAAATTTGCGGATAATCCGCGTAAGTCGAAAATCATTGAAAATCGTTATTTTAATGGATGTAATACTAATATAAGTATTTTCTTGTCAGAAAAGATAAAAAGATTTAAAAACATTAAAAAAATAAGATACATAAATTATAAACCATATTGCACCATTTTAAAAAAACAAAAGACAATAAAAAACATACGCACTGAAAGTAGTTCCGCGGCTGACGAACACAACGGGCCTCGTCTTCTCGCGTAGTCAGAGACTACGAGAGACCCTAGATTCGCTTCAATGTTTATGAATCTTACTAATTTTTTTGTAACAAAAGAATTTTTTTAACTTATATGACTTTTTCACACTCTTCAAATACGTAAGGTTATTGTGGTGCTGTGGATATCGACTCGGAACGACAAATCAGAGAGCCGAGTTCGAATTCCAGTTAAATTCCTTGCATTCACTTACGCACAAATACCCTTGGGAAAGGTATTGACCCGTCTCTTCCCGCCAGTTATGGGTTAAATAATGGGACAGATTGGCTTCTACAGCCTTGGCTGGCAACCAGTCTAACGCAGAAAGCAATGGCAACATACTGCGGGATAATCTTCTGTCCAGTCAGTCATGTCTCTTTCGAGACATGATCGCCCAAAGCGTGTATCACCCATGGCACTTAACTGACTGACGTAACTTATGTTTTTTTTAATACTTGTGCAATACGTATGTACAATACTTTACGAGTGTGCACGATCATGTGCAGCATTTACTACTGTACTGTAAACCGATATTTTGCAACATATTTTCAAAAATACGAAAGTCTTTATGCATGAAATACTATATAAGAGAGTGGGGGAGGGTAATACAGATAGAGGTTGGGTTAATATTACTTTGGCGTGAGTTTATATAGTCGTAAAATATACCTAAATAATAAAATATATACTGTGTCCGTTCCGTGGAGGGGGTCTTAAAACGCATTAACCAGGAAAAGTGAGGGAACACTGTAATTTGAGTTCTGAAAAGAAAAGTTATAAGAACACATGAAAAATTATATCATAACCTTTTTTTTTAATCATTTCACCCCAAGCAAGGCAGTTTTACTGCCACTGTTGCGCAGGGGGGTACATAGGGGAAAGTGATGAGAAAGAGGGTAGGTTATAGGGGATGTCAGGACGAGAGTAATGGACGGATGAGAATACCGGTGTAATGGGGGTGGAGTAGATGAAAAAAAGAGCTTGAGAGAAAGGATTCAAGTTAGTGAGATAGGAGATGTCTATTGACGCTACATTTAAATTACTGGAGATTGTAGCTGTCTGGGTGGCAGGTATACGGAAGGGAATTCAACAGACGGGAAGTGCAAGAAAAGAAACTCTTAGAGTAGGAATCGCGGTTACATTATATCGGTTTCACTGTAAAAGACGGGACCTAGTCGCTAATCTAGTAGCTCGTGTAAAGTCATACATCGGGGGCACCAGTGAGCTACGTGCATTGGAGCAGAAGCGGTGAAAATATTTGTAAAAGAGGCACAGGAAAGCCAGGTGACGCCGGTATTAGTGACTGCAGCCGAGCTGCCAAGTCGGTATCGATGACATTACAGATTCTCCGTTGGATTTTGTCAAGAAACCGAGGTGAATAGCAAGTGTACCCGACCAGATGTGGCAACAGTATTCAATATACGGGCTGATGGTAGATTTATATATGCCCAGGATGGGAATAACTTGTCTGTCTTTTTCAGTTAAACCTGCTTATATAGATATATACCGTTTTCAAATATTTGTGATAACTTTGTTTTAGAGATTTACACTGTGAATTTTTTCTTAAGTTATTTTTGGTTTTACCTTTGTCCTTAAACATGTGCAAAAAATACTCTTATTATCGCCGAAATAAAAATGTACTTTCGAAATGAGAAAGTATTTTCTATTTGATTGTCGACGAGAGAACAATAAAGCAGTACAAATATTTGAAAATGTTTCATGTCGGCTTCCAATAATGACCATTGTAAAGAGCTGTCATTTGACAGGTCTTTTTCAGAGTAAGAAATTCTAAGATTTAAAGAAGAGGTGCCTATTGATTTAGATGAAAGGAAAAGACCTGAGTGCAACAACAAAAATGAGTAGCTAAAAACTCTTTGCAGGGGAAAAATATATAATTCAGTATTTGATCTTAATATTCTGTGGAACTTACCTTACCAAATACCAAAGATACTACCTTATATATATATATATATATATATATATATATATATATATATATATATATTCAAATGAATAAGAACGAAGAAAATAATTACAACGTTCAAAACATTAAAAAAGTACTCAATATAAAAGTATAGTAATTAATATTTATTATTAACTATTATTTTAGAACATGTGCAGTCTACTACAAAATTGTACATTTTATTTCGACATTGAAAGAACAATTTCTCATCAGGTAGTTACAATCATTAACTGCCTGTTCTTTCAATGTCTCAAAAATGTACAATTTTGTAGTAGTTTGTAGATTCCACATGTTCTAAAGTAATAATGATATATATATATATATATATATATATATATATATATAGGGTGCGATGAATAAATTTTCGCTACGTTATATTTTCAGTTTCACTTATACGCGTTGTTTGATTTTTATTTTGTTTTCTTATTTTGTCTATTGTACTTCAAATAAACATTGCCTGTGTGAAAAAAGAACGCCATGACGCAATTCACCCTGCAAGAAAGTTTTGAAATTTCATTATTTCAGAGTGTTTATGTGTCAATCTGGGCAGAGTTCAGAAGATTTATAAAGAGTTGGATGAGTCTAATGGTGATTACGAAGTTGTTTGAAATGATCAGTTGTGATGGAGAAATTTTGCCTGTAACCATCTTTGTACAGTGTCCCAAACTCAACACGGAGGTTTATATCAAGTGCTTCGAAGAGATAGTGCTACCCTGAGTCAAGGTGTTAGCTGCTGGAATAGCTAATATCTGGCAACAGTACCCTGCACCATGTCACACAAGCAGGAGCACCCAGTTATGGCTGTCAAACCATTTCTGCGACGTCATCACCACTTACATCTGGCCACTCCCCAGGGTGGACCCAACTTTATTAGTATATGTAGGGTGTGGTTGAACGAGAGACTAACAAAACTCCTTATAACAATAAATATGAACTGAAGTTGCAGGTGATTCCGAAGTCGCCAGGAGGCCGCGGTTGAAGCGATTTTAATCAGTAAATTTACTCTTTCGTGTTTCAAAATATTTTTGTGTGATTTTGAAAAATATGTGTTGTCATCATTATTTTTATTTTCATTTTTCTCAATTTAGACGATTTTTATCGCACCATAGATAGATAGATAGATAGATAGATAGATAGATCCGAGTAAATTAAATGTATAAACCAAAAGGTACAAAACAGTAACACATATACATACATACATACATAGATGCATACATACATACACATATGCACACACACACACACACACACACACATATACATATATATATAGATAGAGAGAGAGAGGGGGAGAGGGAGAAAGAGAATTCTCATCTGTGTAGACAAAATAGAGTGGATGGTATGTATTAAGTATTTACAGACAGATAGACAGATAGATAGATCTGAGTAAACGAAATATATAAACCAAAAGATATAAATATAATACATATATCAATAGATACATACGCAGACACATACACACACGCACATACACAGATAGATAGATAGATAGATAGATAGATAGATAGATAGATAGATAGATAGATAGATAATGAACAGAATTGAACAGAATGAAATAGATAATGTACAGAATGAAATAGATAGATAGATAGATGGATAGAGAGAGGGGGAGTGAAATGAGATTCATGTAGACTAAACACAGTAGATGACATGTAGTATGTATTTGTAGATAGATAGATAGATAGATAGATAGATAGATAGATAGATAGATAGATAGATAGATAGATAGTTGATGAACAGAATTTAACAGAATGAAATAGATAATGAAGAGAAAGAGATAGATAGATAGATAGATAGATAGAGAGAGAGAGAGAGAGAGAGAAATGAGATACATGTAGACTAAACACAGTAGATGACATGTAGTATGTATCTGCAGATAGATAGATAGATAGATAGATAGTTGATGAACAGAATTGGACAGAATGAAATAGATAATGAAGAGAAAGAGATAGATAGAGAGAGAGAGAGAAATGAGATTCATGTAGACTAAACACAGTAGATGACATGTAGTATGTATTTGCAGATAGATAGATAGATAGATAGATAGATAGATAGATAGATAGATAGATAGATAATGAAAGATGGAATAGATAGAATAGATAGATAGATAGATAGATAGATAGATAGATAGATAGATAGATAGATAATGAACAGACTGGAATATGATAGATAGATAGATAGATAGATAGATAGATAGATAGATAGATAGATAATGAACAGACGGAATAGATATGATAGATAGATAGATAGATAGATAGATAGATAGATAGATAGATAGATAGATAGATAATGAACAGACTGGAATATGATAGATAGATAGATAGATAGATAGATAGATAGATAGATAGATAGATAGATAGATTGCGTAGATTGACATATATATGAACTGACTAAAACAGACAATAAAGTAGGCAGACGGGCAGATATGTATATTGAAAAAATAAAGAGCACGTGCCACTTTATATGCGTGAAAATAGCGAGGCAAAGCAAACGATCTCCTAAAAAAAGCAAACAGCGAATCCTCGCCAGAAAAAGAGAAGGACATTACAATTTGTAACGATTGCAGTTAACCTTTATAGTCAATTATTATTGCCTAGTGCAGATATCAGTAGATTAGAGAGACGCACCATGAGTGAATACGGGTGCTAGATGCAGACGTACATTTTAATGCTAGTTGAGATAAATATAAAGTGAATAAGAGAAATAGAAACAGAACACACACACACACACACACACACATATATATATACACACATATATATATATATATATATATATATATATATATACGAGTATTTTTATACACATATTCTATGATGGATATATATAAAAAGTTCGATAAAGTATGAACATGGGGCAAATTTCAAAGCAGTAATGAATTCTTATCTGTGACTAGAGATAGATAAGTAAGTATTCATCTGAAGCTAGATGTGAAAGAAATGAAAGAACGATTAAAATAAAAAGAGTACTAAGGAAGGATTAAAAGAAAGAGAAAGAAAGAGAGAGAGAGAAAGAGAGTGTGGAACGAATGAAAGAAAGAGAGCGTGAAACAAGTGAAAGAGAGAGAAATATGGAAGCACAAGTGGAGCAGAACAGAACAAAAAGAAAGATAAAATAAAGAGTAAGATTCATGCTACAGAGAGAAAGATCAGAATAAAGACCTTTCGCTTGATGTAGGTGATCAAGTTGTACATGGTAGACGTTTGGTTAAGAGAGATGAACGAATAACCGGAGTGGAAGAAGAGAGGGGAAATGATAAGATTAATGAGAGAGATAGCGTTAAAGTAAAAGGAGTAATAATTTTAACTTTAAAAAAATTAGATAGAAAAGAAAAAAAAAAGGGAAGAATTTCGAATAACGGGGAATATAGAAACAAGAAAACCAGGGAGATCGTTCAAGATTGGTAGCTCCCACCAGAAGAGGAATAGTTCCAGCATGCCTGTACTGAAGTGAAAATGCTGGTCGTAACGGGGTGGTTGTTATAGCAGCTTCAAAACGACGACGACGACGACGACGGTGAGGAAGAGGAGGAGGAAGAAAAGAAGACCTAGAAGGAGGAGGGGGAACAAAGACATTTGAGTGCGGTGGCGGTAGAGGAGGAGGTGGCGGTGGAGGCGGCGTGTGTTCGCTCTGAATGAATATCACCGAAGGATATAAGCGATCAGAACAACAGCAACCAATGTAACAACCATCACAAGCATCAACAATTAATTGCAACACTAACAAAACAAAACATACTCCATTGACTACTACTACTACTACTATTATTTCAGTAACAATTTAACAACTTTAATTATGACTGTTTTGACTACCACTTAGAATCGAAGAGAGAATGGCTAACATCGATGAGACAAGAAACCAAACAGCCCTGGAAACATATGCACCATATTTAAAATCGAAAAACTAAACAACAACGACTACTACTACTACTATTACAATTCATGAGTTTTCACTACCACTACTACTACTAAATGTATTAGTCCGGTTCCCCAGACTTCACTTCTCTCTTATTTTCTCATTTTCTCTCTCTCTCTCTCTTCCCTTCTCTCTCTTCTTTCCACTAACCTACCTACCTACCTATCTATCTATCTATCTATCTATCTATCTATATATATATATATATATATATATATATATATATATATCTGTCTGTCTATCTATTTATTTGTCTTTTGTTAGCTTCTATTTATTTTCAATTCTGCGTCAAGCGGTGTAAGAACCATTTACAAACAAGCTCGCTTAAACTCGAGGACTTTAATAGCAAACACTAACACGACTTTGCCTTCGAAGATCTTCGATTCGGAATATCAAAGACGGTGGCTTCACGTTGACTCTGTGTCGTCATTTTATTTTTATTTTTTTCTTTCAACTGACAATGGTGTACATGCGTGTCGAAGACACGACAACGTGAAAGAGAGGGATCATTATTATTATCATTACTATTATTATTATTATTATTACTACCTTTGCAACACAAAAATACATACCTACATTCAACCATACAATATGTACCACGCCAAAAAACTATAAAAGAAAATAAAAGGAAAAAAAAAAAATCGTGGACGTAGATAATTCATCTGTTAGATCGTCGTTGTAAATGTCATTTGTATTCTATTATTTTTATTATTATTCAATCTTGTTTTAAAATTTACTTAAATTTCGATTGCCGATTACGTATTCTTCGGCTATTTCCTTGCTCCCTGATACGATTCAACATTGATTCGCTTAAAACGGATAAAGTAAAAAAGACAAACAAAAAAATCACAAAAAACAAATCAACAAACTGAAAAGTATAGCCTTATCACCGGAGAAACAATGAGAAAGAAACACGCACGCAATTACAAATATTATACACGACCCTCGAAGTACACACACAATAATAATAGTAATAACAACAACGACACACTAACGCAAGCCTCATCTTTACCTTCTTTTTTTACATTCACTTTGTGGTTCTGCTTCTCTCTCCCTCTTGTAATCACACTCTCTGTTTCAGCGTCGATTTTTTATACACACGTTTATTTAGCGAATTCGTCCATAGTATAGAAAACGAGTTTATCTCAAAACAAATATACGTAATCTATATATTCATGTTAAATCTGCAATCTTTTTCAGTGATTAAAAAAAAAAAACGATGTAAAGTCTCTTTTGAAAATACAAAAGACTTCAAACTGAACAAAAAAATAATTTATTTATTACTAATAATTGCAATATAGAATATTTACAATTTGATTTTTCTTTAAATTTAACAATTTTTATTTCTTTATTCTTTGTTATTATTCTGATAATTTTGATTTTTAAATAAGCAAAAATCTAAAGAGCACAACTTATTGTTGTACAGTGAAATTATTACGCAAAATAATATTAATCAAACCTTTAAACGAAATATATTTTCCTAAATTTAAATTACGTCAGTCTATCTTATCCGCATATTTACCTATCTGCATATCTATCTATCCGTTTGTCTGTCTGTGAACACCCGTTCAAATCGACTTTACTGTGTACGCATCTCTCACAAATGCAAACGTCATATGCGCACTCATACATACATCCATATCCGAGTGATTGCCCCAACATATATTCTGTTGA
>JBBBDQ010000614.1:9480000-9482500 GCA_037127315.1 Ascarosepion bandense
AGATGAAATGCTATGATATTCTGTGAGGATTGAACTCATTGCACAGTAGTCAAGATCTGCGAGTACATCATGGTAACCACTGCTGTAATCATATAAAATGAAGAGCATCCACATTCATCCAGACGCATGCGCACAACACATAGTTGAACGCTCACGCAAACGAATGAGAAATGTGTATATTTACAAAGTGGATATTCGTTAAGTTCAAACCCTTCTTTGGAAAGACCGTAAAGTAAATTAAACAATTGTATACATGGTATAATTTAGTCTTAGTTACTCTAAACTAACAGTAATGAGACACACTGTTAGCGATAACTAATGGTACTGATAGATAGATAGATAGATAGATAGATAGATAGATAGATAGATAGATAATGAACAGACAGATGAGATAGATAGATAGATAGATAGATAGATAGATAGATAGATAGATAGATAGATAGATAGATAATGAACAGACTGAGATAGATAGATAGATAGATAGATAGATAGATAGATAGATAGATAGATAGATAGATGCCTTTTACAGTTTTACAAATGAAGTATTACGAAATAGTAACCTAGTAAAACAAAATACTAAATAGACAGAGAAACAGAATGAGATAAATATTAATTAAAATACTAAATTAGAATGTCGGTGTTTTTAGTTTTTGACTTAAAAGTAGCGAATACTAATAAACTTACTGAATGTCGTTTAGTAATGGAAGTATTACTAAGTTAACGTTCCCCGCAATTTACCTGAGCGGGATGCTACTATTTGTATATATCGAGAGAAAAATGGCTTGTTATACTAACGAGAATCTAAGAAGTCGAATCTCATAGAACGAAAGATGTAAGCGTTACTATTTCAATCGATGTTGACGTCCCCAGGTGGAAATAAGTGCTTCTGCCCAGCCTAACTTCAATAACTGTAGACATACTTGTCAAAATATCATCTACAAATAAGGAAATATTAGAGGTTCATTTATATATATATATATATATATATATATATGATTGTGTATGTGTGTGCGAGTTTGTGTGTGTGTGTGTGTGTGTGTGTGTGTGAGAAAGAGAGAAAGAGAGATTATGTGTGTGTACGCATTTTTATAATGTGAGTGGGGTACATTAAATGACCATCAAAAACCATGCTAAGAAAAGTTGTATCGCAAACAAGGAATGATCGTTACATACAATATAAATACTTTGCAGATGAAACAAGGCACAATACACACGCAAAAAACGCACAAAGACAGACATAGAGACAAATACACAGACAGATACATGCACACACATATATATGCATACAAACAAGTACATACTTCAAGAACACACATTCAGACAGAGACAAAGAAACGCCCAAGCACACACACATATATGCATTCATGTAAAGGCACACAGGTACATAGATACAAACACAAAGAGACACACACACATATATATACATCCATGCATACACAAACACGCACACACACACACATATATATACGCACATATATATACGCACATATATATATATATATATATATATATATACGTCCACACATAAACACGCATATGTACACAAACCATATATATATATATATGCGTGTGTGTATAAGTATCTATATAAAATTACATTCATGCTTGTACGTTGAAATGTCAAAATAAGACGCCCAATTAGGATCGAAACCGTTCCACCAGAAAATGAACTTCGAACTGGCAATGATAACAAGCGATCAAAATGTGTGTGTGTGCGTGCGTCTGTATGTGTTTTTCGGATTGATTTTGAAAGCATTTGGTATATTAGCCAATATATGCCTACTTCAGACCAATGGGTTGATACATCGATCATTATCTGAAACAAGATAGATATATAATTAATTACACGTATATATATATATATATATATATATATATATATATATGTATATAATAAAAAATAAAAAAATTATGTACATGTTCTAAAATATAATATATATATATATAGATATATATATATATATATATATATATATATATATGATAATGTGCGTTACTGTATGAGAATTACCAATACTATTTTTATTGAAAACTTGAGTAACTTAAAGGGTTTAAGATCATTACATTAAAGAGACCATTACGGAAAATATGACAAACAACACACTTAATACGCGAGCAGGTCATAAACACACACACGCACGTACACACACACAGACACACAAACACACACACACATACGCACACAGTTTATTGTTGCATAGAAATCATCACTGTATTTTTTTATTGAGACGAGTACAACAAATAAAAGGAGTATATTGACAAATATACGTATATAAATACGTTCACAAAGACAAATAGAAATTGTATAGGCACGATCCATTTGTCCTGTCATACGCACATGCATATATGAATATATTTACACACACACACACACAAACAGGCAAACATATATATAACTGCGTTCATGCGTGTGTTTGTACAGTATGTAAGTATATATATATATATATATATGTGTGTGTGTGTGTGTGTGAAGATGATTCTCTAGAGAAGGCATACATCC
>JBBBDQ010000614.1:9487500-9685000 GCA_037127315.1 Ascarosepion bandense
CTTTCTCACTTGTGGAAATCTCTAAGTTTCTACCCTATCCTTTTACATTTCCCTGTCACTGAATTCCAGTTCTCTTTCGCGCACTTTAAAGAGAACAAGAAACAAATTGCTACAAATACAAGGAAACAGGTAGCCAAGCTTTTACTGGCTTCTGTCAGTAAACACATTAATCCTTTTCGGCTGGACGGCTTCGTTAATTGATTACTACTATTTATACTATTCATGTGTGAGATTCTAAGGGAAACGTATTTTTAAGTATAACGCAAATTATGACATTGCCCAATTTAATCTTTGCTATAAGAATTAGCTTCCCGCTTATCGAGGTTCGCTTCAACTCACCATCATTGTACCTTTGTGAATTGTTTAAAACCACCTTTAACGAGGAAGACAATATCTAACCGTTAGCTAAGTTCATAAATATAAATTTGCATGTATTTTGAAAATTATGTAAGATGAATCTCCGCAAATGTGTGGTTTTAACAGCTACGTATATTCTATCAGTTTAAGTTGTCTGGATTCGAACCTAGGTTAAAACCCATGATTTTGAAGGCTGATTCTTTAGGTGGTATATCTTATCCGACGGGACGATTAGCAAAAAACTATTTTCATAGACCTAATTTTTTACACATTGTCCTTGAACTATATTATGCTAAGCAAAATAAATATTGAGTATTTAACAAACGTTATTTCTAAGTAAAGATTCCTATAATTTTCAAAGAATTACCGCCATTTCAGGTTGAAAAATCGGTTTTCGTTGGATACCTGACGTTAATCAACGTCGATCCTGGTCAGTAGCTTGTTGCGTGACCGCTTGGGAATATCAGGTGTTGTAAGCTTAGGCTGTGCGGACGGTGTAATGGATCAACGCTCGGAATTTGAAATCGGAGGGCCCAGTTCCAATTCAAGTCGCATTCATTTCCGCACAAATACTATTAAGAAATGTAAGAATTAACCAATAGTCCAGTCCAGCTATGAAATAATTAGTAAGACATCTATCAGTAAATTATTATTATATTCAAAAATATTTTAATAATCGAAAAATATTTTCTGGTTTTAATAAGACTAGCAGTATAGCCCGGCGTTGCTCGGGTGTAATGAAAGCATTAAAACTAATCCATGGTGCTGGAGCTCAGACTCTTTGGCCGTTGGCACGAAAGACTAAAAAGCAATAGTTGTTTCCAGTTAAAGCGAAACCGTAGACTGAAAGAAAAATGAATGGATGTAAGTCAAATTTTGATATATATATATAAATATATATATATTTATATATATATATATTATCGATTTTCTGCACTAGTGTAAAAACTGCAACCTTGAAATTTCTGAATATCGTTTCTTATGTCTTTGTCTGTGAGTGTATCAAATTTGATTTAAATCGGACAACTCCTTCTATAACCCGATTTTTTCGATTATCGACATTTATCGGGGGTACCTCGACACAAAACCTAGCTAAGAACACACGCAGACGCGTATAGTACAACTGTGTGAATTTTCAAGAAAATCGATTCAGCCGTTTTGGAGTCTATAGGTAACGGACACACACACAGACAAAGTTCCATTTATGAATAAGTCTATATTGCAGAATTTGATAAAGCAATTCAGTCAATATAACTTTGAACATTTATATCAAAACGATGGTGAAGAAATTTTGCGCGGCTGTTATACCACGTCGAAGCATCCTATTTAAATATATATATATATATATATATATATATATATATATAAAAGTAAAAAAGATATTTTCCAAATAAAAATGCTCGTCTATATTTTCACATATATATATATATATGTGTGTGTGTGTGTGTGTGTGTGTGTGTGTGTGTGTGTGTGTGTGTGTGGAAAAATTTCTTTACACAGATCATTGTGATTATTTTGTGCGCTTTACGTGTATACATTTTAATCGCAGGAATATGATAGTATAGTTATATACATACGTATATACATGGACAAACACACACGCACACACATATTCACAATATATTTACTTCGCTCTATCAGCGTTGCTGTTGTTTTATTACTAAGATTAAATTTATTGTTGGCGATAAAAAAAGTAAAAAAGATATTTTTCAAATAAAAATGCTCGTCTATATTCTTAAGAGTTTATTTTTTTTCTGTGAGGCTATAGTTTATACATGCGTATAAGTAAATGTTTAGGCACATGTATGTCTTTGTGTATGTATGTATTTGAGTTTCTGTGTGTGCATCTGTATGAGTAGGTCTGACTGTTCAAACGTGTGTTTGTTTGAGACGCTGGTCGTTCTCAGGCATAGTAATTTCGTAGCTCAGTACACACACACACACACACACACACACACACACACACACACACACACACACACACACACACACATATATATATATATATATATATATTAAATGTAAATTTACTATAAAACTATAAATCAATCTCACAAAATCCATCAGCTTGTAACTGCTCTGGGTGAGTGTTTGACAGAAATTTATTCTAATATATATATATATATATATATATATATATATAAACGTGTGTATGTGTGTGTGAATGAGAACCTGTGTCTATCCCACTTTGCGTGTATATATTCTTAGTACAGACGCACACATCTGTTGGCATATGTGGGGTGTGTGCATATATCTGATAATGTATTATTTTGTATATTGGCTTCTCGTTTTGGATTAATGTTTAAACGGCTTTGTCTTCTTTTTTATTATAACTTACTATGGGTTTGATTCTCACCGGGTGCCATATACACGATTCAGTATTAAATAACCCAACATGAGTTGACATGTGTAAAATCGGCCAATACATATTTATGCAATTCCAATTCTTTTAGAGTACTATATTATCAAAATAAAAATGATTTCCATGGCTGTAAAAAGCGTCTTTGTATTTAGCAACAATCACCAAAGTTTTCATGTCCTTAGGTTGAGAATAACTTGCAAATTCAAACAACACACTGTAGTTGAATTATTATGTCGACAATTTTAACGATTGTCCATCGGTTCTCGTATTGAAGAATTTGCACTCGGGTATTTTATCATTAGCCAACTAACTGCTTGATCTCTCCATGATAATTTTTAATATTCTAAAATCAATGTCTTTCAAATCGATTCTTCTAAACCGATTTGAAGTTTATTTATGAATCATGGATTTTGCCGAATTGCTCATCAATTATGAACCACGGGTTGGGCAAAATGAGCCAAATCCGTCCAGAGACTCTATCCTACGATCTGCTTTTCATCTCAACCATCTTCTCGTCATTTTGTATTCAATGAGCTCTGATGTTTTTTCTTAAATAAGTTTATTGCAAAATTCAACAGTCTTCTGCTGCAAAATGTTCTTCTATTTAGAGAGGTCTGATGATCTTTCATGTTTTTGGACTCTCGCCAGCAAATAAAATTGTTAAATGTCTTTCATAAATAAATTTTACTTACTAACGTATCATATCATTTCTCTATATCTTCGGTATAAATGAAGGGAAGTTATCGATAGAAAAAAAGAGACGAAACAAAAAACAGAGACAGATAGATAAGGATCGACAGTGCATCCCCGCTTATCGAAAGAGTTTCTAATTTTTCATTGAATTTTATTTGTATATCTATAATCTATTTTTGGTATATTTTTTTTTGTTTGTTCGGCTTAAACTTAAGATGAAATAATATTCTACATTCGAATAATGAAAGTTAAATTCCATAATATATCGTACTTGTTCGCTTCTATGAAGAATAACCCGTCGAGCCGTCATTTTCAGCCACGAATTGGGTTTTATCTTCATTTGTATCCACGTTTGCGTCCTTGTACTAAATTATACTAAACCAAGAAACTACTTAAATCTGGCTGTCTCACCATGCAGCAAGTATTAATGGAATAGTTTAGAACATTATGAGAATGTTTTAAAGCCCATGGCTACTAAATTTTGAATTTTGCTATTGACATTTTAAAATAAACTGGCCGCACTTGAACTAATTATAATGAAGAAAATAATATTTAATTTTTTTATATATAATCGTACGGCTTCAAGCATTTTACTGCCACTATTATGGAGGAGGCTACATAGAAGGAATGTTATGAGAAAGAGTGACAGGTTACCGCGGGTTTCATGAAGAGAGTATGAGAAGGAAGAGAATACTAATGAGAGTGGGGTGGAAGGAGAAAAAAAAACATGAGAAAGAGCATGTAAGTTAGTGAGACAGGAGATGACTATTGACTTTACGTTTGAATTCTGGAAGATTGTAGTTGTCGGGAAAGCAAGTAAGTGAAAGGGAATTCCACAGGTGGAAAGTGCGAGAAAAGAAGCTGTTAGAGTAGAATTTGCGTTTCACAGTAAAAGGATGGGACCTAGTTGCTAATCTTGTGCCTCGAGGAAATTCATATATAGTGGGTAAGAGTGAGCTAAGTTTATCGGAGTAGAAGCCGTGAAAGTATTTGTAGAAGAGACACAGGGAAGCCACATTGCGTCGGTGAGAAAGTGACTGTATCTGAGCTACTAAGTCGGGATCTATTACATTAAGGATTCTCCGTTGGATTTAGTCAAGGACAATTAGGTGAATAGAAGGAGCACCCGACCAGATATGGCAGCAGCATTCAGTGCACGGGAGGATGGTAGATTTGTATATGTGCAGGATTGTTTCGGATGGAAAAAATTTCCTGGCCCTACACAAAAGACCGATCATCTTAGCAGCGGATTTAGCTATGGATTCTATATAGATATTCCACTTGAGGTCTGATGTGAGAAATAATCCAAGGTTTACTTTCAGGGAGACTAGCCTGATCCATGTTAATTGGCTGGAGGAACGATTGTTTGTGATGGTTAATAGATAGCAGCTTCGTTTTGGAAGCATTAAAATTTACAAGCCATTTCTTATCCCAGTTCACCACGGATTGGAGGTTCTTTTCAAGCTCTGCTGCGAGGTTTACTTTGATTCGTAGAATGGAAAAATTAAGTGCTAGATTATTATTTAGCATGAAAATGAATACTACTGTTTTGAATAAATCAGGCGTAGCTAAAATTTCTGAGATACTATTGAGGAAAGAGGGCTTGGAAAATTCGATACTCACTGATATATTATAGATAAGAGGAACAGAGCAAAAGAGAGTAAATTTCCGAATACTCTTTGGTAAATGGATCGGAGAACATGAACATTTTTTTAATTGTTTTACCTCAAGCAAGGCGGTACCTCCACTGATGCGCAGGGGGGCTACATAAGAGATTAAAAGTTTATGCAGGGGGAGAGTGAAGAGAAAGACGAACCAGTTAAAGGGGGTTTCAGAGAAAGGGCAAGAGAAGGATGGGAATACAGGAGTGAAGGCAGTTGCAAAGGTATAGAAAAAAGAAAAGAACAAAATACACGGGGTGATGCAGAAAGGGCTGGAGTCAAGTGGATAAGAGATTGGAATTGATTTTGCATTTAAATTCCTGGAGGTTGCAGCTGTCAGGAAAGCAAGTATACGGAAGGATGTTCCACAGGCGAGAAGTGCAAGAAAAAAAACTGCAGGAGTAGAATTGTCGTCTGCATTTGGTTGATTTAACTGTGAATGGGTGAGACCCAGTTGCCAGTCTGTTTGAACGAGTAAGTTCTTGTGGTGGGGGTACCAGTGACTGAAGTTCGTCGGAGCAGAAGCCATGGAAATATTTGTAGAAGAGACATAGAGAAGCCACATCCCGCCGTTGAGAAAGAGGCTGGAGTCGAGCTGCCAGGTCGGGACCAATCACATTAGAGATTCTCATTTGGAGCCAGGCGATAACAATGACTGGAAGAGATAGCAATGAGAAAATTGTTGCTTAGAGATTCAAAAGTGGAAAATTTGGAGAAACCAAGTTCTCGGTTTTTTTTTTCACGTTCCTCCTATTACTTGTATCTGAATCTAGAAACTCCTGTTTCGCATATTATTACTACTGTATAATGTTTGTTATATACTCTACATCCCCACCCCCATTCTGAATGTTTGGTTGATTTTGTTTAGCTGTATCTTATACCCATGGGTTATTTAATACCGAAATCTAAATATTTCGAAAACAATTTTGTTTTCAACTAAATATATTTTGAATGCAATTGTATGCCTTTACAGATAAAATATATTACTGGACTGGTCCTTTTTCTATAGATATTGTTGCTAATCCTCTATACTATAATAAAGACTGTTGTGTATATCTATACACTACTGACCATAAGTTTGGGACCATATAGATTTATGCTCTAAGAGAAAGAAATAACAAATTTTATGTCTTAGAAGAATAAATATAGATATATTTCATTGTTACTCAGAATTGTACAATAATTAAAACCAAAATTAACATAGAGTGATTTCAAATTTGATTAAAGTTAATTCATATTTGCTTTTCATCAAAGAAACCACCACGAGTCGTTGAAGGCAATAATGCACGCCATTTTTTTCTAGGCTTCATTTTTTACCGATAACACGTTCAGAATATTCTTCTTTCGAAAGAATTTCAACCTGAGCTCTTTTTTCAATGTTAATCTGTTTCTTTCTTGCCATTTATACCGTAGTAATATGGTTTACAAAAATAAATTATACCGTTATTATAATATCTGAATACATTTTAATTTTCGGCAAAAACTTGATCACAATAAGAAAAGTTAAGTAGCAAACTGAGTAAATGTTTACTTTAAAGTTGAAAAGAATACTTTTTTTTACTTGAAATCTGCATAAGAATAACAAAAATACAAACTCGGCGAATTTGATTCTGCTAAAAATGAAATTTTATAAACTTTGTCAAAAAAATTTGGATGGTCCCAAACTTATAGTCGGTAGTATATATATATAAATCAAAATAAAGTTTAAAATCACCCCTGTCCTAACACTTTTGCACACTATCGGTAGCGTGCAAAAGATTTAGGACAGGGGATTATTTTTCGGAAAACCTCACAGAAATTCAAATAGAGGGGGAAAAGCCAAACCTTTGTAAGAATTATTTGACTAAAAAGGAAGAGGAAGGAAGGCTCCGGAATTTTAATTGGCCCCCACAAATCTCTGATTTCCATCTTATTGAACAGCTATGGTATATTATGAATGAAAGAATTGATGAATATAATGTTACTTTGCAAGACACACTTTGGGAACAAATACAAGCTGCTTGGCAGGAGATACAATTAGATACAATAAAGAAGCTTGTGATTTCATTGCCTGACAGAATAAAGGCTGCGATCAAAGCAAAAGGCTATTATACGAAATATTTAAATTTTTTGTAACATGTATTTTTTCTTGTTAAAGCATTTATTGAGTAAATCAAATCAAATCAAATTACTTTAATGAAATTGTTTATTTTCTGTCAATATGCCTCATAAAAGATCAAATAGTTCTTGTCCTAATACTTTTGCACAGTATTGTATATATATCCCTCTTGTCACGGTCATTAAAAAAAGAGATAGTAACGAGGAAGCGTCGGCTCAGTCCATTGAAGAGACAATACGAACCAGCGTCTCCACAATTTATTAGAGAGACGATAACAAGGCAGCGTCGGCTCAGTTCATTCTCTTTACTAACAATTATTAAACTTTGCTACCAGTTATGAAAACACTTGCTGCGTGTTTGCTCTTTAATAGGGCCTTATTATTTCATTTTTTGCAATAATTATGTTGTCGAGTAGTGAAAAATATAGATTTTCTCTCTATTATAATAAAACTCGTTGTATACACATACATACATATATATATATATTTTTTTTAAGGACCAACTGTTGTACCATTTGGGTCTGACGAGCCGCGATAATAACACCAGAACGCGGTGAAATATGTATTACCTATTGTAATAATCTAAAATCTTTTATAAATTATATTACTCTGTTAAAGTAAATAAATGAATTTAACATTGAGTTCTCTTGAGTTCGTCTCTATCGGAATTTACCAAGTGTCCTATGTTATATATATATATATATATATATATATATATATATATATTTCACCCCTGTCACGCTCCTTGGGAGACTTTTTTCTTATGTCTTAATGTAAAATACTCAATAGATATATCAATATATATGTTTCCGTCATATTTGACGGCGAATTGTTATAGATATTTTTGATGACACAGGTCTACCCGTTTTACTATAAATAGGCAGCTTTGGCATTATTTTTATATATTTATATACTGTTGGCGGTTTTACTAAAGAAAATGTATTTTTATACTTTTATAGTTCTTTGTTCTTGTTTGGAGATTCACTATTTGCTCATTAGTGGGACTCAAACTGCTGCTACTACGGGTCATGGTGGGCTTGGGAACAGCAATTAAGAGGTCGTTCTACGCTTCTCAAAGCCTTTACTCTCTCGATCAAAGGCCTTAATGCCGAATCTTGTCTATTGTTATACCTAGGCCTTCATAAATGTTGGTCTTATGATGAATTAAGCTTACTAAGTAACTGAATCTAATATTCCCCGTGCAATAAGAATTGCGACTAATCTAGGAACCAATTACGATTGTGCAGTGCGTTTAATACCTAGTGGTTGTGTAGATAACATTTGGACCTGCGATTTTAATAAATATTGTTTACACTGTTTAGTAATTCCTCTGTTTTTGGTAATGCAGCTGTGTGAACGTCTTGAGAAAATCCACATAATGAGAAGATGCGTGTCCCATAATTATATTTTGGCAACATTAAATGTTTAAAAGATATTTTCTAAGTACAAATCAATTAGAAAAATATTTCAATATTATCTGCAAACTAAAAAATGCGAACGTAATAAATGCATTATTATCTTATTATTCCTGTTTCAAGTCACAGAAAATTCTATTTTCAATACGACTTATAAATTCTAGTGGATAAATATATGGGCAATTCATTTATTTTTACATGGTGAACTTTTCCGTTGCGTATCTCTCTCTCTCTCTCTCTCTCTCTCTCTCTCTCTCTCTCTCTCTCTCTCTCTAGCTCAGAGGTAGAATCCGTAAATCTCCGAAACTTTCCGTAACTTTGTTTACCTTAAGATTACGCTCTCAGAGTAGAGATGAATCTTACGTGAAATCATTTATGGTCGAGCGGTCTAAGACGCATAAGATCAATTGACGGCTTCCCTGTGCAGTTCGAATCCTGCTGAATGACACATATTTTCCTCGTAAAATTTCTCAAATATATTCAGTCCAGTAGATATGTATGTAAATATGGTGTTTATTTAATTAAAAGAAGAGCGTCTACTTAAATACGAGTATCTGTTAAAGCAATTATATATATATATATATATATATATATATATATAGAAGATGCGTGTCCCATAATTATATTTTGGCAACATTAAATGTTTAAAAGATATTTTCTAAGTACAAATATATATATATATATATATATATATATATATATATATATATATAACAGTAAGTTTCATATCATTCAAGGCTCAGGAACGACTTGAGGTAGAGAGCTATGTTAAGGTGTAGATGTTAGTTTGTGCAGATAAGAGGGAACGATGACAGTTAACTTGAACAAGTTAAGATTGTAGTGATCAAGAAAACATCCTTTTTCACATAATAGTATTTCACGCAACTTTTTCTCACCGACACAATACGTAGACGAATTGGGTGAATTCTTACACTGTAAGTCCTAGTCGTTATGTTTAGACCGAGACAAACGACAGTATGGTAATTGCCTGGCACATTCCATGGAAACGGCGATAGAATAGTGAAAGCTAGCAACGTGCTGCCTGTAAGAGAAAGCTGGGATGGAGGAAAATAATTTGTCACCTTGGAGAAGCTTTTGAACTCTATCAATACTGGAAAATTGGAACTGGGGAACTGCCGCCTACATAAGTACTCTCAGCCTGATACGTATCTTCTAAAGGGATAGGATAGCATGAGAAACCAGATACTATCTGGAGCGGTAGATGGAGCAGACCATTTTAGCTAAAAACTTTAACAATGGATCGTATATGAGTTCCACTTGAGGTCGGGGCGTTTTGAGGTCGAATATTCAAACCATCCGTCCGTGCATGGAATTCTGCCGTCATATATGGTCAGGCGCCCCCGCTGTTCATCTCAGTGTTCTTGATAGTCTTCAAAAGAGAATCAGTAATGTGATAGGTACCGACTTGGCGGCTCGACTCCAGCCGCTTTCTAACCGAAGGCATGTTCTCCCTGTCTGTTTTATAGATATTTTCATGGCTTCTTCTCCGACGAACTTAAGTCACTGGTGCCCCTGTGTGAGGAGTTTACTCGTGCAACCAGGATGGCAACTGGGTGTCACCCATTCACAATTAGATCAATCAAATGCAGACGACAATTCTACTCCCTCAGCTTCTTTTCTCGCACTTTCTGCCTGTGGAACTCTTTTACATATTCTTGCTTTCCTGACGATTACAACCTCCAGGAATTTAAATGCAATATCAATACCCATCTCTTAACCACTTGACTCTAATTCTTTCTACATCACCCTGTATATCTCTTACTTTCTTTCTCTTTACTCTCCTCCTATCTAATCATTTACTCTTATGTAGTCCCCTGCGTATCAGTGGCGTTACTGCCTTGCATGAGATGAAACCATTTGAAAAAAAAAAAAAAGAAACTCAATGCACGGTACCTCAATCAGAGGAAACTCTTCATCGGTAGTTCGGACTTTAATTGGCGATTATGTTTCAAGTAACTACAAATTCTGTTTTCAATACATCATAACAAATTCCAAAAGTTTAAGATGGCCAATTGCAGTGAAATCTTACACTGACGTAGAAGATTATATATATATATATATATATATATATATATATATATAGAGAGAGAGAGAGAGAGAGAGAGAGAGAAAGTCATCTGCATACAGCCATGTTTTGCTTTATCAGAGCTCATTAGTACGGCTAGGCATATGATTGTTTATAGCCAGGATTGAAACCCGACCAATTAGAGAAATGCAGATTTTAGTTTGTTGTATTTACAAACAAACATCAGTAACCAAGAGCGTTCAATTCATTACGGAAGAACAGAACGATGTGTAAATAGCAATTAGTACCGAGTGTTTTTAAAACCTACCATTTCCTCAGAGTGCTCACTCAACGGGCGCGAGCATATAGTCATCCGCAGACAAATCTCTTTCGCTGTATCACAGCTCATCTGTACATCCGATTGATTTTACCCATGATTGAAACCCGACCGAACTGGCGTCAGTCGGCGATTTTACCTTTGATCTATCGTAGAAGAAGGCAGACATTTAGCGTGTGATATATAATGTATACATACGCTAGTAGTTAAAGTGTTCTAATTCATTACTTAATATGTAGTTATAATATTCTAATTCATTACTGAATATAATATATATATATATATATATATATATATATATTTATATATATATATATATATATATATATATATATATATATATATATATATATATATATATATATATATATATATATATATATATATATATATATATATATATATATGGACACTGAAGTCAACATCCAGTGGTAATGTGCGTTGAGTTTTTGCTCAACCTTTTATAGAAACATGTCAGAGTTGCATTGTGGTTAGTCTATTGCATTGAGCGTAGTCTATAGAGAGAAGAGACCATCGACACTAGAGTGAGAAGCTTTGACAGTGCAGAAACCTGCAAAGTCATAACAATATATTTTCTACAAGGACTAAGTAACATAATCTAGAGTAAATTTATGAGTCGACCGACGGGGCCTAGCACGTGAGAACCTATAACAAACATAACACCGACAAAATTAGAAAAACAATGAAAAAGATTTTCAAAATTCGGTTTTCTACACAGACATTAAACTAAATTAAACGAAGTAGATTTTATAGATGTCACATTCAACCTAAGAGAAGGTACATATAAACCATACAGAAAATTCAATGATATACACACATTTTTCAAGCACCCGCCATTAATAATCAAGAAGCCACCACGAAAAGTTAACCGCAGGTTTTATGAAATTATTTCAGTGAACCCATATTCATTGAAGCTAAAAAAAGACTAGGAAACATCCTTAAAGAACAGTGGATTCCAGGTAACACCCACATGCACATTTATACTGCAAAAAAAATCCATCAGGAAGAGATATATCATATGGTTCAACCCTCCTTCCAACAAAAAATAAAAACAAACGTAAAAAAATATCCGTTAAACTCATACTCAAACACTTTCTCGCATCAAGCACTCAATGGAAACAGTAAAAATCAGCTACAGTTGCACCGAGAAAATGACCTAAATACTAAAAATGCACAACAGGAATCAACAAACCACCAGAACAAATTAACACAGGTGTAAATGCAAAATAAAGAACTAATGTCGCTTAAACAGCAATTGCTTGCAGAACAATGTAATATACTAAGCTACTGTGAAACTAGAAAAATAAGAATAACTGAAGAACACTGGAAACAAAGAAGCTGCACATACAACACATTTATACATATAAAAATGAATATGTCTGTCTGTTTGTGTGTGTTTATGTGTCTTCATTCTAACGAACCCAACTCCTCCAAAACCTTTGATGCACGCACAAATGTTTCGAATCGATTTACAGAGAACGGAAGAAGTCACCGAAACGCTTAGAATTTTCGAAATCTTCCCCTACGAGACTTGTAGATTAAGTCCCAAACCTTTAAAGTACACAAAAGATTGTTTGAATCAATGTACAGAATTCGTAAAAAATCAACGACAAACATAATTTTGGGGAGTCTTTTGCGAACTTTTATGCGTTTCTCCAAGACGCTTCACTAAAACTCAACCAAAATCGAATCACTAGTAAATCAAGATCTGATGCCTTGATACGCGAAACAAAAATGCCAAGTAACACACAGGGTATGGTAAAAATTTATAGAAAATATAGCTTTTTCGTTCATTTATTTCTTTGAAAGGCTTAGTTGTGTTCCAACAAAAATCGTTGTTTTTGTAATTTATATCTTATCATATGCCATAACAATTTCACGATTTCTATAAGGTGCTAAATGCTCTGATATTGCAGGGACAATGCATCCGTCACAACGTCATCGTATCATATTATAGGCTCCCGTAACGCTTGCTACCAATGGTATATTCAGCTTTCCCGTTCATTGGCAAAATTGACAAAGCATGTATCCCGTTTTACAAATATAACAAAAAACAACACCTTGCCTTTTTTTTAGCTTACGCGTCACGGCAACCTCATTTTCTGAATAATCACTTGACCTTACTATTTCAACATAACCACTAAAAATCCCAAGCAACGCCGGGCTATACAGCTAGTTTATTTTTTTATAAATAGTAAATACGGGAACATATCTGGGAGCTTAAAAACTAAAAACAAATCATACCAAAACTAACAGGGACAAAACAGGGACAAGGAAAAACATCAGCCCACAGAAATCAAATTAAAAACTGTAAGGGCACCTCAAGGTGGTGAAATGTTTTCACCTTTGTGCCACATCTAAGCTGCGCTTAGAAAATCACCTAAAAGCTGCAAAATCTGCTTGGAGGAAAAATGCTTTAATTATTTTCCAAGGCCAAAAGAATCTATTAAATAAACGACCAGAACTCATCGCAAAATGCAGACAAGAAAACATTTCGAGTACGTTACTTAAAAATTCAAAACAAATTTGGAAACAAAAAAGCATAAATAGAAATAAATAAATGTAATAAATAAATAAAAGCAAGTAAAAAAAATTAATTGAAACAAATAAATACGTAAATAGACTAAGTAAATAATAAACAAATTAATAAACCACATCTACCAAAATAACTGTTCGAATAATACAATAGACTACCCACAATACAATATGCTATCCACAGAGCATCACTGACCTCTATATATAAAACGTCGAGCAAAAGCAAAAAGCATGTGGCCTGACGACTGTACACGAAACAGACTGTCGCCTCTGTGTGTTGATTTCAATGTCCACTTTTATATATACATACGCTCTATGTCTGATACTGAGCACTTAAACCTATGTATATCTTCTACTTCTTCTTCTTGTATGTACTGTTTCTCTTCAGGACGTAGGCGATCATGGCCTTCCGCATCTCCCTATCCCTTGTAGCTATTAACAACTTTTCTCTTGTTAATCCTCCCAAACCCTGATCTGCCATTTATTTGCTCAAGTTTATTAAATATATCAAGCGTTGATGTCCTCATTCCCTTTTCCCCTCTATCTGTCCTGTGAGTATCAGATTCGCCAGTCCTTCCTTCCTCATTACATGTTCTAACAAATTCAGCTGTGCTCACCTGAGGTTAAGTATAAGTTTCCTTTTCGTTTTCACCTTCACAAAAACTTCGTTGTTGCTAACAGGTTCGGTTTATGGTATCCTCATCATTCTTCTATAAAAAAAACACCTACCTTGAACTAAATCTTATATATATATATATATATATATATATATATATATATATATATATATATACAGACATTTATATGTGGGTGTGTATAATTATTCTCATTAAAAGAGAAGTTCTTCTACAGAAGAAACAATATAAATAAATAGAAATACTATTCTTATCCGACGCATTTTGTCTTTGAGGAACTTTATCAATGAAATGTATGATTTATTGGGCTGCACGTGTTCATATACAAATGCAAAGATGTCAGCAGTGTATCAATTTGAGAACGTTCATAAGGTCAATCAAAGCATATGAAGGATACAAGGTTTCCATCTCATACGATAACAATCTAATCACAAGCTAATCAATAATCATTCACTAAATTTTACGAGAATTTGAGTTATGACACATTCAGAGATAGATAGATAGATAGATAGATAGATAGATAGATAGATAGGGATTCATTATCAATGATTTGAAACATTATAAACTTTACTGTATACAACTTAACATAAAAAGTAATGTTCAAGAAAGCCTCATGATGATTTGTAGTTGTTTTAATATAATCGTTCTATAAAATATGCTTGAGCCGTACAACTAATATTTACAAAAGTAAATATGAAAAATTAAAATCTTAGTTTTCTAAAATTTTTGGCCATTTTTTATTCAAGATCTTCAGTTTTACATTTACTTTTTTCTCATTGAATTTCTTGTAAATCACAGTCACTGGGCCATTACATTCCTGAGACAGAATTGAGGCTGACATAGTTTAATTAGCTTATATTGGGGCATTCAGTGTTCGAATCTCAGTAAAATCGCTCTTGGATTAAACAGAACAAACGAAGTAGCGTGATATATGGCACTGGCAATTATTCACTAATCAAAATCATGTCATGCTTTCAAACGCCGTGTTAAGTATTCGTTGTTGATTTGAATATTTAAATCAAGACTTATAACCTCATCTGACATCTGAATAATTAAATTAATCAACGAATCACCACAAAACGCTTGCGTAAAATCGTACTATTCTATTAAGCATTGCTCTATCTAGTTTAAATACAAATCTTCATATAACTTAAGGTATTAACCTACTTTCTCTTCGGATAACTGCTCTCCAACCTCTTCTAGCAGCGAAACTAAATCTTCCTGCCTCGACGTAGATATTTACCTACAGAGTCTTGAAAAAATATTGACTGAGAAATGAATGAATAAACTAAGCAACAAAGTAACATGATACAGGAATGCCAACAAAAGGAATTTCCAGTCTAAAAGACAATCAGTATGAGCATGGAGATCAGCGAATAATTGATGAGACCAAAAAAAAAAAAAAAAAAATTACCGGTTCTCATTTGCAAATATTTACTCAAGCATTTGTTATTATATGTTATTCTTTATGGGGTCACGTGATGTTCAGGCTTAAATTCTCGGATCAACAGATCATGCAAGGTCAATATTCAGCTGCAGATTGCTTCTGCCAACCAAATGGAATCTATTTTAGAATTTGAAAATCTAGATCAGTTACCTGATTTAGTAACGCTGCCATGATATATATATATATATATATATATATATAAATTTAGATATTCTACAATTTCATGGATAATACTCACGAAAGTGTAGAATATCTAAAATTTTTCTAAATTATATTATTCTGTTAAATTTATTTATTTAATTTAACAGAATGAGAATTGAGTACTTTTGAGTTCGTCTCTATCGGAATTTACCTGACTAATATACCAAGTATTCTACGTTATATATATATATATATCTTGTTCCACAACGTTTTCAGCTTTGTTTTAACAAAACTAGTATTCATTGTGAGCTATTTTATACATACACTCACACTTACACTCACACTTGCGCACACACATGCACACACACATACATATATGTATATATATGTCTATGTGTATGTGTGTGTATATATTTTTGTATATATCTTCTCGGTACACAATATTTGAAAAAATTCAGAATAATGTTATTTTTAGTTTTAAGTACAAAGCGGTAAAAATTTTGTCATTGCACACACAAACACAAACATGCACACATCCATACATAACACACGCACATAAATAAAGCGTATATATATATATATGTGTGTGTGTGTGTGTGTGTGTGTGTGTGTGTGTGTGTGTGTGTCTTTAAAAAGATAAATGTAGAGAGTGTTCTACCTTAATGGGAGCGATATATTTTAGTATGAGTAATAAACAGAATAGAAATACACAGTACGATTTACTTTTGAAAATGATCAATAAAAAGTAGAGCAATATTGCTCTTTTGTGTATTGAGCACTTTCAAAAGATAAATGCAACGAATATATATATTAGATTGAGATATTGACAAAAAACTCAATTGACTGAAAATGTTCTTTCATTAATTGTGCAAAGATAACATTATTTTATTACTAATGTCTTTATTATGGCTTTGACATTTACGTTTTGAATTGAAACTGAGGAATGGTGTAGATTAAAAGATTATTTGTTAATTGCCTTCATCATTATCATCATCGTCATCCTCTCTGTGAAGATTTAATTGATTTTCTCAAATGGTAACGTGTTCTATACAAGATTATTTGGCGAGGTATTAATATTTTTTATATCCGTTATTTATTCCTTGACCACAAAAAGAGTAGAAGAAATTATTGATAAAGGATTCTATAACAACCTTCAATTCAGCTCTTTTTTTCTCGATCAAATAATAAGTGTTCAAGAAATGATGCTATAAAATATGCCTGCGTACTCATCTGCGCACGCGCAGCTAAAAATTATCCTTGGCAAAAGCTGGAACGACTCGGACAGTTTTAGCACAAAATACTCTACTGTTTTCATTAGCCGTGTGGTAGTTTTATGGCCAGCATTTCGGTCGGGTTTTAAAAAATGACAGACATGTGAATAACTTAATTTCAGTTGATCATAGTTGACCGTATTTGTTGAAGAAATTAGGTTTTAGAAATGATTTCAGTGTCTCTTTGATGTGTATTTATTTATAGCATACTTTTCATAATTGTCCCTGACTGAGATGTCTTTTAAAATACGGTGTTTTGATTAACGGGAAAAAGAACACGTACTGCGATATTTTGCATATATATTAGACATGGAATTTACTGACTTAACTATAATTCATTTGACAGATCAAAAATTGACAATGTTCCCAGCACAGTTATGAAGCGGTAAACAATCATCAATTTTTGCAAATTCTTCGTATTCGCTTTCAGAATTATTGTCCATTCCTTCTCAACTAAGGTAATTTGACTGCTGTCATTACATGTTGAATTCAAATAAATTAATCATACTTTAATCTGATTAGATGCAGCCCATTTTTATATTAATTCAACTCAAACAATGCAATGATGCCACTAAAACTCAGGTGATAATGTGTGTAAAAGAGAATGAGAAAACTTTAGAATGAATCGAAAATCCAATATTAAAAAATAGTTCGGTAACCATAACAAATTATACTATTTTGATTTGACAATACGTACAAATTTTCTTAAACAAGTGTAATTTATTTTTCTGTTGTAAAAGATAATAAATAAGAATAGGGCTTTATTAGCCACACCTTGCATTTAGACTTATTCTAGCTGAATGATTTGGTTAAATGAGAATGATACAGGAGATGTGTTTTGCAGGGTCGAAATTTAGATGAATTAGTATAATTATGTTGCATGTAAAATTAGTTGAGCCATTTATCTTTTTTTTCAGCTTATACATCTATTCACTTTATGGTTAAATAATACATTTTACATATATTTTGAAGGATACATTGTGAGTTTCTTAATGTTAGGGGATTTTTTTCATCGTACCTATATTGTCAAAGAAATAATCATTTATCATATACATTATTATTTACTAAGACTATTTCTACACTAATTATTTTTTAAACATGTTTCGTCTGTGTCTAACTGCAAAGCAAAATAAATGGGCGTGATTTCGATTTATTTAAAAGAATATAATTTCGTAAATGTCCAGTTTTGTAATGTTGTTCAAAGGAGCGGCAAATTCTTAGGCTGCCAAGAACGGAACAAACGCTAGGCATGCGACAGCCTGAATGTAAAGGTTATGAGCGCGATTATGAATTTAATATAATTTGCAAAGTGTAGGTGCAATTGGATGTACGTTGTGGTGCAGTGGATATCGGCTCGGAACGAACAATCGAGGAGCCGAGTTCGAATTCCAGTTGAATTCGTTGCATTCACTTGCGCGCAAATACCTTCCCTCCAGTTTTAGTGCTAAATAACAGGACACTGTATCATTCTCATTTAACCAAGTGATTTAGCTAGAATAAATCAAAATGCAAGATGCTGCTAAAATAAAGCCCTTTTCTTATTTATTAAATTTTATGACAGAAAAATAAATTACACTTGTTTAAGAAAATTTGTAAGTATTGTCAAATCAAAACAATATGATTTGTTATGGCTACCGAACTATTTAACATGTTCAATGTGTTCCCCTTCATGTTTAATACAATTCTGAACACTATCAACAACACTTCTACAAATTATTCGACACATTTCTACATTAATTTCAGAAAATAGTTTGTTTTATTTTGAGGAAATGTGTTCAGTTTAATGCTGTAAACAAAATATTTAAGTCCATCTCCACCAAAAAAAGTTTAGTGGTATTAGGTCTGCTGATGGTAATGGCCACGCAATTGATCCCCATCGTCCTATCCTTCTCAACGTGAAACTAAGATTTAATCATTCCCGACCGCATAAGTCGTCATAGTTAATCTGAAGCCATCTTAAACTGCTGTATTTTTGTCACTAAAAGTTAATAAATATATTTAGAAAAGCGTTATTTTTACTGTTCCTTGTTTGTATGCCAAAACCAATCGTATATTTTACAAGAGCAAAGATGTACTTACTACTTGAGACTTTCATCATTATATAGAGCCGTTCTTCTGAAAGGAAAACAGAAATGTTTATCTTGAAAAGTTAGAGTTTATATCTTGATTCCTGCGTTATCTTGAACGCTGACTTCGAAGCTGAGTCTCAATGTAAAGAATTAGCATGACTTGAAATATAATTTATTATGCGTTATCTCCAAAATAAAATAGACCACTATAAGAGAATATGCTCAAGGAAGAAGAAAATTTAATGACAATGAAAAGCATGTATACCAAGGCAAGAAAAATAAATTTAAAATTGAATTTAACAAGGAATTTAGTTCTATCTGAAAACTTAAGAGGGACGTCACCACAAGTATTTCAGATTAAAAGCCTAGTTAAGAAATTGTTTAGTTAAGTGTACTTTACTAGATTTCAATAATTAAGAATAATTTACTAAACTTCAGTCTCCTAAAAGAGTGTTTGGATTTATCAAATAACTATAAGCAAGTTAAAGGCTTTCATTCAACATATTTTTAACACTAAGAACTCTTTTCTGTTGACTGATAAGGTAAAATAATTGTTCTAATCCAGCATATGTTCCTGGTTGCTGAAGAATATGGGGATTACGCTTCTGTTTTAAGAAAATAAAAAAGATCAACATATATCTGTTCGAAACAAGTCAAACCAAATATACAGCCAACCTTTTTAAGCAATTTCCATGAAACTAGTTCTTATCTCTGAAGACAATTCTCACTGGTTATCTGACAGATAGTTGAGGAAAAAACGAGAAAGAGCAAACGAAGTTTCTTCTCACATTTATACAATAGCTAGCATCTGGTAGATTATTTTGAAGAGAGATTTTTATTGTACTTTTTGACATTACAATATTTTGATAATGAAGATCTAATTTCGTCAAACTCCAAATAGCCGAGAATGACATGAATATTTAGATAAAAATTAACCGACATTTTTCTGTCTCTTTTCAAATTTCATTTACTTTAATTCTAACGGTTTTTTTTGTAAATATTAAACTGCATTCTCATGACTTGTTTAAAAAAAATGAGTCAAGTTTTAGGCTTGTCAATCAATTAAGTGAATCTACAACAGTCTTTGCTGAAAAGATCTCTGCCAGAACAAGTATCCTTCACACGAAATTTTATTTAACCAGGTAAGGGGAGCTGTTTAGACTGAATAATTTTAACACTCACTCGTACAGAAAAGATAGAAATTATATTGAATTGTTTATTGCTTAAGAATTACATTGAATTTCTAACGCTTCACTTTTGTCTAATTATCAAAGTAGCAATCTGACGACACAGGCGGTTTGATAAGGTGAAAATATGGGAAATGTGAATAGGGAGCTTTGAAATCCGTTTGGAAAGTGTAATTTAAATAAATAAAGCTTGTAAATAAAATATTTCAGTACACCTCGTAAGAAAAATTCCGGTTGTTTTAGGTCTGGTGATTGTGATGGTCACGCTCGCCATCATCTTATCAATCTCAGCTCGAAAATAAGATATAATCATTCCTAAACGCATAAGTCTCTATACTTAATCTGATGCCATCGTAATCTGCTCTATTTTTGTTCAATAAAAGTTAATAAATAAAAAGGGCGTTACTTTTACTGCTACATGATTTATGCCAACAACAATTATGTTTTCCAAGGATAAAGATGTGTTCAAAGCGTAAGAGTTTAATCATTATATAGATCCGTTCTTCTGAACGAGAAATAATAAACCACAATTAAGATGAACCTCAAAAATAGCAAAAAGAGTCATGTGTGACAACAACTGTATAAAGCATTATTCTTTAAAACATTTTAGGTTTATCTTGAACATTATTCGCATAATGAACTAGTATTCTGGAACATCCCTTGGACTGAATGGTCAATTTTTTTCTTTTTTTTTTTTTTTTTTTTTTTTTTTTTTGCTAGCAGCTGTCTGGGTAATCATTCCTTATTATGGCATTTTCAATAGCCGTTGAAATCTATACTGTTTAATTTTTACACAGGTGATAAAATGCAACCCATGGGTTGAGAGCCAAAAGTGCGCTGATATTTAACCCATAGCTTGGAAGAGAATAGTCTTATTCTTATTTTCTCCGAGTTTTGTTATTTGGAAAATTAATGTAGCGAATTCTAACTTGATTCAATGATTTCTTGTTTCAAGCTGTTAAACATTGCATTACCCGCATCTTCTACACAACTATTTGCATCTTATTTCCTTTATAAAATAAGGGATTCTTAATCTATAAAATATTAGTACAGTGATTTTCTAAGTGCAGATTAGATGCGGCTCAAGGACGAAAGTATGGAACATTTAGCGAGAACTGAACTCATTACTAATAGTTCTAACAAGATAAGCTTGTTAACCATTACACCCCCTCTTGGTGCGCTATGAAATAATAGTATATATAGCAAAAACGAACGATATTTGTTACTTTGAATTCATTGCCAGTTCATTTAAATTACTTAGCATATATATATATATATCATCATCTGAAAAAGTATTATGAGTGGTTATTGGTAATATTTAATATACTGTAGACAGAAATTTGCTTTTCTTTCCCTTAAGCTGAGACTTCAAATGATAATAATGATATGCGAAATCATTTCAATGTTATGTGCTTTATAATTAACCATAAATATTTATTATACTTCTTTAAATCATTTCAGGCAATTATGCAACTAAGATGCAAGTGTTTACTGATAGCGATGAAAATGAAAAAAAATTGTTAAGAGAAAAGACAATACAAGAACAGAATACAGAGAGACAGAAGACGGCGATCGACGTTGCATCTAAAGTTTTGAAGATGGTAATTATTAGAGAAGAAAAAGCCGTAAATAATTTCCAAAAACAAGATGTGAGGCAAATACATTATTACTTAAGGTTACATCTAGCCTTTTTATAATCAATACGATCAGACCTAGCTGTCAATCTAGTAGTACGTTTGAAATCATACGCTGTCGTTAGAAAGGAAAGCTAGGTCTGGACCGATAAGATTGTAGACACTTCTTTGGATTTTGTTGTGAATCTCGAGGAAGACCACCAAACAATACAAAGATGAATGGTAGACTTATAAACACACAAGGTGGATTCGGGCGAAAAAAAAATCTGGAACCACTTAGTGAACTAACATTCCTAGCAGCAGAAATAGTCCTTTATTCAATATAATCAATACAATTCATGTCGTTAGAAAACGTGATAACATAAAGATGCAATGTGTTGCTCGCCCTGGGATTAGCAACAGACATATACTGATGGAAGGCAAAATTGTTCCTTATGACGATTAAAAAAAGCAATTTCATTTTGGAGACGTTACGCATATGTTTCTGTCCATCGAGTTCGTAAAACACATAAATATACAAAGCACACGAATGTTTTAATATCATTTCTCTAATAAAATGTTTTTATCGATCATATATATAAAAGAAAATACATAATTAGTTTTTTTATTATCATTCATATAATAAATTGTAGTAATGTTTCTATCACATTATCTTAAAATTATTAGTAATGTTTTCTATCACACTATCTTAAAATTAACTACACACACACACACACGCACACACACACACACACACACATATATATATATATATATATATATATATATAATTTTATAAAGGACTTTTGATTATTAGCTTAGATGATACATATTTCACCGCTTTGATTTTCTTAACGCGGCTCGTCAGATCCAACTGGTACAACTGGCGTCTACGGAGAATCAAATAAAAGACAAAAAATCTTTTTGGTGGGGTGATATTTCGATTCCTTACTGTTGTACCAGTTGGATGTGACAAGCCGCGTTAAAAACATCAAAGCGGTGAAATATGTATCATCCAAATTAATAATAAAAAATCCGTTATAAAATATTACTCTGTTAAATAAATGAATTTAACATTGAGGTATCTCGAGTTCGTCTCTTTTGGAATTTACGCGGATTACATACCAAGTGTACTATGTTATATATATATATATATATATATATATATATATATATATATATATATATATGACAAACAAAGCCCAAACAGTGCATTTGTACACACACTTCACTCGATTCTCAAAAATTAGAGAATCTGTGCATGTGTGCTTGATAGTACTGGTAGAGCTTAGTTTGATCAGGACGTTCTAGGTGACCGAGTGTTCAAGACACGTTTTATATATATATATATATATATATATATATATATATATATATATGTACTATTCAAATCTATATATGTTTATAATCATATCGCCCTAAGCAAGGCAGTTAACTTCCATTGTTGTGCAGGGGGTTACATATTTGGAAAATTAAGAAAAAAAAAAAAGTGACAGGTCATAGGAGGTGTCAAGAAGTGTGTAATATTGATGAGAGTGGAATGGATGGAAAAAGGAGCATGAGAAAGAGGTTGCAAGTTAGTGAGATAGAAGATTACTATTGACTTTACATTTAGATTCTAGGCGATTGTAGCTATTGGGGAAGCAAGTAAATTGAAGGGAATTCCACAGGCGGGAAGTGCGAGAAAAGAAGCTGGGGGAGTAAAATATGCGTTTGCATTTTATTGGTTTGACAGTAAAAGAGTGTTTGTTGCTCGAGTAAATTCATATATAGTGGGCAACAGTGAGATAAGTTAATAAGAGCAGAAGCTTTGAAAGTATTTGTAGAAGAGACACAGGGAAGCCATATTGCGCTGGTGAGAAAGTGACTGTATCTGAGCTGCCAAGTCGGGATCCGTTGGATTTAGGAAAGATATGAAACTATCACTTTTCCTTTACGATAAAAGTTAGATATTAAAATATATTAAGCTCTCTAGATAAAAGTAAGCTGATTTCAATAACCGAAGAAAAGGTAACGTCTAACCACCTCACATGTTTTCCACAAAAGTCATGGCATTTCAAAGGTAATAAAAACGTAATCTATAGAGCGACATGATCTCCAACGTCCTGAAAGGATATAGCATTTTTAATATATATATATAAGTGTGTATATGCATAAGAGAAGGATATGTATGTGTAATTAATATAAATGTGTGTGTCATCAATTCATTATACAGAATACATCTTTCCGAATGTACAAACACGCTTCTTGTTTTTTCTTTTTTTCTTTGCGTCGTGTCCTTTCAGGACGTTGGTGATCATGGCTTTCCACAGTTTTCTGAACTTTTGCAACTCTAAATAAATTTTGTCTTTGGGTTATCTTGCCTAAACCTTGCAGAAGCATCTATTTACCCAAGTTCGTGAGATAGGTTATTCATTGTTTTCCTGTTACACTTGCCTTTAATCAATCCAGCGAGTCTCAAAATTTTCAAGCCGTCTATCGTTTTTATGTCCTCTAGAAATGTCAACTGTACCTTTCTGAAGTAAAAATGACCTTTTTGTTTCCATTTTCTCTAAAATTTCATCGTTGCTGAGGTATTCGGTCAATATTATTTTTATCATCCTTTTGTATAGCCACATTTCAATTTCTCTTATACATCTGTGAAAAAATTCTCCAGTATTCACTGCCATATAAAAGAACTGACATTACTTAATAGTACAGGCAGTATGGCTTCTGCTTTGCCAGGTCCACGGCCGACATACTAACAACCGCTACGGAGTACATGCCCCAGGCCCTTCATGAGTCAGGCGAGGCTCGTGCTGTTGCTCTGGACATTTCCAAGGTTTTTGACAGGGTTTGGCACTCTGGCATTCTATGCAAGCTACGGGGTTACGGTATTACCGGACGCTGGCTTGATCTAATCCAATCTTTTTTAAATAACCGCAAAATGAAGGTCGTTTTGAATGGGCATGCCTGTTCATCCTACAGCAAAAATGCCAATGTCAATACTCATCTATTAACCACTTGACTGTAGTTCTTTCCCCACCCCGTTTATCCTTTCCTTTCTCTCCAACTTTGAAATTGTCATCACACCTGTATTCTCATCCTTCTATTGCTCCTTTCTAACTGGTTTGTCTTCCTCTTCACTCTTTTTACACTTATGTAGCCCCCTGCACATCAGTGGCATTACCGCCTTGCTCGGTGGGATACGATTAAAAAAAGAAGCTCACTATACTTTTCTTTGTTTCTAACGAAAAGTTTATTTGTTTTTCTGCTTCTTTATACTTTGCTTTAGTGAACATGCTACTAGGGAATGTTAACAGCGACTGTCGAACAGATTATCTAGTAAATGAATTAAGAGAAGTTATTCAGATATCTAAACGTCAAAATAAATGGAACGTCGCCAAATGCTCGAGGTTGAAATATAGTTCTTTACTAAAATTAGCTTCATATTTTCACAAAATAACTAGCATAGTTTACGCAGTAAGGATCGATCTCACTACCCAGAAATTGCACCACTCGAAATAAGTTTTCTTATCATTAAATTGTGGTGAGTCGTCCGTGAAACTGAAATATGTTGAAAGATATTTCTTTTTTTTTAATCATATCACCCCGAGCAAGGCGGTAACGCCACTGATGTGCAGGGGGCTACGTAAGAGTGACAAGATTGGAGAAGAGAAAACCAGAAACCACATCCTAAGCAGGGAACAAGGGATGAGCCTCTTGACCTGTTCAATAGACATGGGTGGAGTGTGAACCGAGTGATAGTTTAGTTTATCTACTCCAATTGAAAAAAAAAACGAAAAGGAGAGAAAAGATTGGAAAAGAGAAAACCGGAAACCACATCCTAAGCAGGGAACAAGGGATGAGCCTCTTCACCTGTTCAATAGATGTGGGTGGAGTGTGAACATACGGAAATTTTTTGTGGAGATATGAGCATACGGAAATTTTTTTCATGTGCCGTGTCTTTTGGGGACGTAGGCGATCAGGGATTCCCACTTGCTCCTTTCCCTTGTTGCTCTTCACAATTTTCCTCTACGTATCTCTCCCAAGCCCCGCACTGCCATCCACTTGTTCAAGATCATCAAGTATGTCTCCCGCAGCTTTCCCATGTCTTTCTTTCCCTCTATCCATTCTGTGAGTATTAGATTCTCCAATCCTTCCTTCTTTATTATGCATCCCGGAAACCTTTCCTCTCTCTTCTTGTTGCTAATTATAAGTTACCTTTTCGTTTCCATCCTCTCTGAAACCTTCCCTTTGCTGACTTGTTCGGTCCATTTCATCCTCATCATCTTTCTGTAAAACCATATTTCTGTTACTTCGGGTACCTCCTTCATCTTTGAGTAGATTTTCTAGCACTTGATACCATATAGGTAGTCAGATATCACATAACAATCCAGTAGTCTTTTCTTTGTTTCTAAAGAAATCTTCGTGTCTCTCAAAATTCTGTTTAGATTTTGAATTGCGTCCTTGGCTATGCCAATGCGCCTTCGGATCTCCACGTCGCACATTCCATCTTTTGTCAGAACACCTACCAGGTATTTAGTGAAGAGTAAAGCAGGTTCGTGTCACGTATTTGGAGGTGGAGTGTTTACATTTAACTGTATCGAAAGCGGACAAGCCAGTTTAAAAAATAGTCTTTTCTTATTTAGATTCGTTTTAAAGAGCAACATTTACAGAATCAGTTCATCTACTTAACTCGCGATCGTTTCTTAACATATTTCTAAAATGAAACAGACACTATACAATTTTATGTTTTAAATAATTGATTATTTCAGCGTACTATCTATCTATCTATCTATCTATCTATCTATCGTAGTCTGTTCTTACTATCTATTCATATCTATCTATCTATCTATCTATCTATCTATCTATCTATCTATCTATCTATCGTAGTCTGTTCATTATCTATCTATCTATCTATCTATCTATCTATCTATCTATCTATCTATCTATCGCAGTCTTTTCATTATCTATCTATCTATCTATCTATTTATCTATCTATCTGCCTGTATGTTTTATCTGTCTGTTAATATATCTTCTTTTTCTTATGATCATTTCACCCCAAGCAAAGCAGGACCATCATTGCTCTGCATAGAGTTACATTAAGAAAAAAAAACAAGGTATAGGGGATGTAGATGAAAAAATAGACATGGTTTGGAATCAAGGAAATAGAAGATGGCAATTGATGTTGCATTTAAACTTTTGGTGATTGTAGCTATCAGGAAGCAAGGATACGGAAGGGAGTTTAACAAATGCGATGTGCGAAAAAAGGAACTATTAAAATAGAAGAGGAGTTATATTTGACTATTTTATCGGTAAAAGACTGGGGCCTTGATGCCAATTTTGTAGCAGGAGTAAATGTATGTGGTCAGAAAATCAGGGAGTAATCGATTTCTATTTTTTCTCAGATTAGTTCCTTTTCAGTGGTGTGCGGTAGCATGAATCTATCTTCGGGGTGTATGATGAAATTTGTTTGGCCTTGAAAAACATTGCTTCATCCGTGGTTGCTTCAGATTTTTTTCACGCCCAGACACTATTGTCTTGACTGTCTTGACTATGGCCATTGTCTGCTATGGACGTTAATCTAAGGAAGCGTACAAAGGTTGTAACGCTGCACGAACTCTGGAAAGTCTCATAGAAAGATCGCGGATATTGTTGGTTTCCGCCTTTCAACTGTCAGTTGTGTCATGAAGGCAAAGAAATAAACTGGATCAATACAAAATGTAAAGGGGAATGTTGTTCACAGAGAAAAACAGCACCAAGTGACGTCATCCGGTAAAGTGTGAAAAAACTTTGGAAGACATTCTTTTTGTTTTCATTAATTTGCACAAGGATATAACTCTAGTTTTCTTTCTATCTGCAAAACGCCTTTATCTTTCTTTCTTTCTTTTTCTTTCTTTCTTTCTTACTTCACATTCATCTATACTGCAATCTTTCTATGACAATCTATATTTATAATTCTTTCTTTCAAATAGTTAAATTTTAAACTTCGTTTCAGAAATAAAATTCAAGTAACATAAATACAGCGATTAATAAATTTCAACAACTTGTTAAACCAATGGAATATTAATTTTAGCATGTGTGGTGTTTGTAGGAAAGGTAACGTCATGTAGCTGGAACTAATAGAATATATTTGCATGAACCGTACTCAGCCTTGTTAATACGAAATCATTTCTTTAAAGAAAATATACTATTTAATTCAACATCAATAATTTTGTGTTCAGATATTCTTATAATTACACATTCTTATAGCATATATAGAATCAAAAGAATGCTTCATAAAGTCGAGTGATTCTTTGATTTTTGAATCCTTTAATAAAATTAAATAGTAAACGAGTGTTATGGACGTTATTTGGTTGAAAATCATAGTTAATTTATATTCGATATGTTGTCGATAAACATGGGTGCTCTAGGTAATACCAGAAGTCTTAAAGCATAAAATATCCATCTATTTGATGTTAATCAAGGGTTGGAAAATGAGAGCTGTTTTATTTCAGACTCATTATAATACTCAGTTAAGTGCCATACGTGATACACGCTTTGGGCGATTATGTCTCGAAAGAGACATGACTGACTTGGCAGTAGATTATCCCACAGTAGGTTGCCATTGCTTTCTGCAGTAGACTGGTTGCCAGCCAAGGTGATAGAACCCAATCTGTCCTATTATTTAACCCATAACTGGGGGAAGACACGGATTAATACCTTTCCCAAGGGTATTTGCGCGTAAGTGAATGTAAGGAGTTCAACTGGAATTCGAACTCGACTCTCCGCTTTCTCGTTCCGAACCGACATCCACTGCGCCACATCGCATTTGAAAAATAAAGAAATTAGATAAATGTATCAGGATATAACAGAAGAACGAACACACGTTTTCTTTGTACAGTTTTCATGTTTCTTCAGTTTTTAATTAATTACAAAATCACAACTGAAAATTCAAGCAAATAAATGTACAAACAAACACAATTTCGATTTCGACAATTTTATTCAGCGATTCAGTTAAGTGTGAGCTTAACTTTCTTCTATACAATACTGGGTATTATTGTAAAGACTTTCAATATTATCCGTTGACGACAACACATCGTTCAAGAATACTAATCCATTGATTGCAAGAAGCATGAAGTTAAATGAAGAACTTTGCCTTTTTGGTACACGAATATTCTATATACCGTGTACCTTCAGGATAAGGGCGATCAATTTTCGCGTCAACGTTCTGTTCATTGTAACTTTTAATAAGCTTTGGCTTTTTGTCATGTTTCTTAATCCTGTGCTACCAATTAAACCTGTTTTTGTGTTATTTGCTGCTTTTTTTTTCTCAGTTGGTATCAATTGGCTTCAGACCCGCGCCTTTCGCATTAAAAGTAATAGAAATTTAAATAATTTAAAAGATCTTTCACTTTCTCTATAATTTCCTGATTACTTTAGCCCTTGATATTCTCAGTATTCTTCCGTAAAAACCTTCTTCTTCTATGTACCCTGTCCTTTCAGGACGTAGGCAATCATGGTCGGTCCACGATATCCGCAGCATCCTTCTGTAGAACCACATTTCCGCTGCTTCAAGTTTTTTTCCTCATCTTCGATTATATTTTCCAGCATTCACTGACATCACATATCCCTCTAACACTCTCTTCCTTTTTCTAATGAAATTTTCCTGTGTCTTAGTACTTTACTCAGCTTCTGGAACGCGTCCTTCGCCATGCCAATTCGCACATTCCATCTCCTGTTAGAACACTTCTTAGGTATTTAAATGTTTGTTCTTGCTTGATTCTGGCATCTCCCATCTGTATTTGGCATTTTGGGTTGCTCTTTTTGCTGATGACCATGAATTCAGTTTTCTTACAGTTTATCGTAAAAACAGCTTTTCTATAATCTCAAGTCTTTTTTTCATCTGTGAGGTGATCATTCAGCATTCACTAACATACAGAAGGTCAATGGCATTAAAACCAATGAAGCTCGAAGGCAAGACCCTGATCTCTTTAACTCACGAGTTAATATTAATACAGTACGATGGAAAGAATAATTTTGATACACAACTGAACAGCATTATTAAGTACATTTCTCTCCACACAGTTTGAAACAGGAGAACTTATACAATCTTCTTCTTCCCTGTGTCGTGTCACTTCAGGACATAGGTGATCATGGCCCTCCACATCTCCTTATCCATTTTTAGCTCTTAGCACCCTTTCTCTTGTAACCCATCCCAAACCCTACTCTTCCATTCACCTGCTCAAGATCATCAAGTATCTCATGCGTTTCTTTTCCATGTCTCTCTTCCCCGCTATCTGTCCTGTGAATCTCAGATTCTACAAGACATTTTTCCTGATTAAATGTCCTAGAAACTTTAGCTGTCTTTTCATGATATTAAGTACCAGTTTCCTTTTCCTTTCCATCCTCTTCAAAGTCTCGTCTTTGCTCACATGCTTGGCCCATGATATTCTTTGCAACATTCTGTAGAACCGCATTTCCGTTGATTCAAGTCTTTTCTTTATTTTTGATGTGATTCTCAAGCATTCGCTGCTATATTGAAGGACAGACATCACATACCGATCCAGTACTCTTTTCTTCATTTCAAACGAAATACTATAATATATATTTTCGATCAAGCCTGAGTAAATATTAGCTGACGTGATAACAGACAATAACAAAACAGGTTTCAGAAAGACGGAAGGAGATTGGATTTGCATCAAATTTTGTTTAACGATTGTACGTAGGAGGGAAGCAAAAAGTTGGAAGGGTGTTCCACAGGTGAGAAGTGCACAAAAAGAAACTATTAGAAGAGAACATACAGTTGAATCTATCCAGTTCAACAGTAAAACGGTTCGACGTAATTGCTAGTAGATTGGATCACTTAAATTCATGCAGTAGAACACCAAGTATGAAAGCCCATCTGAAAGATTGCCATGAAACGACTGGTAGAAAAGACAGAGCAAGCTACGTCACGTCGGCAAGAAAGTGTAATGTCTTCGTCTTACATGGTAGAAAGTACGGCCTATTTTCTACGACGAATCATAAATGTAGCAATGAGAAAGCGTGATATGCAGGGAAAATATAATTAATAGAGAATAACTTATTTTATAGAATTTTTTTCCATGTTGTTTTTTGTTAAAAAACAACACAGACAAAAACAAAACCCATTGATTGCCGTGCACGAAACCAAAGCATGCGTAGGTGAAAACAAGAATGAATTTGATATCATATGAAAATCGTGATGAATGATCCAGTTAGAGACCATAGCCTAATTGTCGAGCTGATGAATTGGATCAACATATGAGCTTTGTGTGTCTGTTAGCTTTTTAGTTCTGTTTTTGTTAGGATGAATTTTTTCCAGGCGCTGTATTGGCAGAATCGACGTTTAAACTACTTCAATAGCTTCGGCAGTATTTGCGTCGCAAAAATACTCGGATTCATTAATAAGGAAAAAACAAATTAAAACAAGAGGAAATGGTCTTATTCCAATTACGTAGTGTCACATGTACCTTATTAGTGTTCATTAAATCTTAAATATATATTTCAAATTGTCGGTTGCTTATAACCAAGTTTCATTAAAATTCGTTGATTTCCGTAACATGTTTACATTAGTTGACATTACGATACATTTCAGAGCAGATATGTTTGTTTACGATAGATCGAAAATTGTGTTATATAGGCTTGATATATATATATATATATATATATATATATATATATATATGTGTGTGTGTGTGTGTCTGTGTCTGTCTGTGTGTGTGTGTGTGTGTGTGTGTGTGTGTGTGTGTGTGTGTGTGTGTTAGAATGATTTTTATGTAACTGGCACACTAAATATATATATATATATATATATATATATATATATATATATATATACAAGTAGATGTGCGTATTTTAATGTTCGTTGTTCGTTGTTCATCACAATATCCATTATATATATATATATATATATATATATAGATAGATAGATAGATAGATAGATAGATAGATAGATACTGAGTGTTGAAAATAAATCAAGCAGACCAGAAAAATTATGAAGCAAATCTGATATTTGCTCGTTTGCTCAGATTTACAGAGTTAGTCTGAGCCGAGAACTTCTCAGCTCTCCATAAACTTTCTCTGTCAGTTTATCCGTCCCTCTCTCTCTCTCTCTCTCTCTTTCTATCTATCTATCTATCTATCTATCTATGTCTCTGTCTGTTTCTCTCTTTGTATCGCTGTCTCTGTCTGCCTGTCTGTCTGTATGTGTCTCTCCCTTTCTCGCTATATATATATATATATATATATATATATATAAAATGAACAATGAGGACTACTATATATAGATATATTGATATATAGACTAACGCAAAAACGCAAAAATTAGACTAACGCAAAAATTAAAATAACACTGACATCTAATTTTAGAAGTTATATTTCCCAAATTTACACAAAGATAGCTTGAATTACTAACGATTAAATTTAAATAAAATCGTCAATGTATTCAATAACGTTCTCCAGATGATATAGGAATTTCCTGCTATTCTTCTGGATCGTCTCGTTGTTTACGTTTCTTTGCCTTCCGTTCATCTCTGATGTGACAAGGAGTGTTTTGGGTCTCTCGCTCAATTTCACTCCACATATAATGATCAAGGGGTTTGCAGCCTGTGGAGTCGGATGGCTACATCTAATGGGTGATATGGTTGCAGAAATTGTCTGAGAGTCATGGCTGGGTCCTCATGTTAAGATTACGATTGCCGTTCATATGGTCTTCCAGCAACCAACATCTTGACTCAGAGCAGCACCTCTACCTCTTCAGTATGAAGGCCTCTTGATGTAGGCCTCCGTGTTACGTCTGAGGATATGCAGGAAGATAAATGGAGACATAACGACACCATAACAAGTGATCATTCCAAACACCATGATGTTGACTGTAATGAGAATATATCATCAAACTCTTTCCGAATCCTCTGCACTGCCTTCAGATTGGCACCCAAAAACTTGGAATTGTTCGTCTTGATGCTTCCGTCATGAATACAGTACAGCATGACATTTTCAAAGTTTCTGAAGGCGTGAACAATGTCATAGCGCTGTTTTTGTCACAGACGGTGCTCAACTGACCCTGCTATAATATGCAATCAACAAAACCAAAATCAAATAAAGAAATATTAATTTGTTTCCATCTCACCTTATATATATATATATATATATTAGTCATTCACATGCAAGCCTGTTTTGCTGTACCACAGTACATCAGTGTGGCTAGACAAATCTACTCGCTACGATCGAAACTCGACCGACTTGGTGTTAGTCAGAGTCATTACCCACTAAGCCATAGGCGCATAGAAGCCGTAAAGGAAATTTTAACGTTTTGTCTATGCACAGACCAGTCACCGAAAGAACTCAATTCATTTGAAAAATAATGCATACATTTAGAGAGCACAATCGTAATGAGAGCATAATATATATATATATATATATATATATATATATATGTTGAATCCCAAAAAGGAAATGTATATAAGTAAAATCCTTAAAACCAGATCCTATTAATATTAATTTTACCAATATTAATAATGATCCAGGTGGGGGGCTGGATGTAAATAGTATTATATATTTACGGAGCAAAATATGTATATTAAATCAATAAATTCCGACATTTATATTCCGGTGAACTATTTCAGCGAGAAAATTCTCTCTTCATCAGATGAAACGAGAATATTCTCGATGAAATAGCTATTCAACTGAATGTAAATTTCAGATATATATATATATATATATATATATATATATATATATATATATTAAGCCGTATCCGGAGGATGTTAATTTGATGAGAACTCTACGTTAGAAATTAAGAGACTATTTTAATGACAATAAATTGAACAAACTTATAAATCCATCGAAAATTATTCACAAAATAACTTATAACCTATGTATTCAAAAATATGTTCAAATTATTATCATTGTATATATATTATTATATAATAAATATATATATATGTACATACAGATATATATATATATATATATATATATATATATATATATATATATATAATTCTTCATTTGTAAACGAGTTATTACACGACCTAGGTTTCTACCATGTAGTGTCTTCAGGCGATTTGCAAATCACCCGAAGACACCATATGGTAGAAACCTAGGTCGTGTAATTAATATATATATATATATATATATATATATATATATATATATATTATTTTTCATTATTTATATATTTTATATTTTTCGCCATATATATATATATATATATATATATATATGTTAATGGATAGGTAAGTTCGCTGCCGCAAAGTACTCAACCTGACGATAAAGATAAATAAAAAGTAAATTTTTGTATTAACTTACTTCAGATTTTCGCAAATAGGTCAAGCTGAGAACTTTTCAGCGCTCACTCATCTTTCTTTGATTATGTCTTTATGTTTTTTCAGTTACACACACACACACACACACACACACACACACACACCCACGCACGCACCCACGCACGCACATGTATATATATGTATTTGTATGTGTGGGTATATGTGTATTTGTGGGAATGTGTGTGTTTGCAGATGGAAGAAACGATACCTAATTCACACCAACATAGTTTACATATAAGTAGGGATCGCCAAATTAATCTTTATAAAAATTGGATTTTAATCTGGGTTGTCCGTGATCTAATCCAGGTATGATTATCAGGAGCGTTGCCTAGACGTTTATATATTTCATTTTTCTTCCGCCGTTTCTCGTTTGTAAAATATCTATATTAGCCAGTAATGTAACTATCATCTGGTAGGCATAATGGCGTTAAAAGATGTTCACATGCAGGCAAATATTCTACAGATGGAAATAATTTCTATAAAAATTCGAAATTAATCTAACAGCTTCATCTTTTATTTGCCGTGTTCTTTTAGGACATGGGTGACTATCGCTATTAACCATTTCTGTGTCATATTTCGCTCTTTAAAAAATTTGTATTTTAACTCTCCCTCCAAATACCTGTTCCTCTCACAGCTCGTTATGTTAATTATACGTAGTTTTCCCCTGTCCCTCTTGCTTCCTCTAGGCCTTTTTAGTGTCAAATTAAATTAAGTGCCATACGTGATACACGCTTGGCCGATCATGTCTCTTTCGATCCATGACAGACTAAGCAGAATATTTTCCCAGAGTAGGTTGTCATTTCTTTCTGCAGTAGACTGGTTGCCAACCAAGGCTATAGAACGTAATCTGTCCTGCTATAAACACATAACTTGAGGAAGAAGAGATGGATTTATGCCTATCTCAAAGGTATTTGTGCGTAAGTGAATTCGACTGGAATTCGAACTTGGCTCTCCGATTTCTCATTCCGAGTCGATATCCATCACGCCAGAACGTGAATATAAAAGCCTTTGTTATAAAATTTTAACGCTTTAATATAAATTTCGTTTATATATATATATATATATATATATATATATATATGTATATATATATATATATATATATTTGTCTTTAGATGTTTATGTATTCTGTAAGAAAATGTCTTGAACAAGAAAACACAAGTTCTACGAAATATTTATTTCTCCTGCTATCCTCTGTCTCTCTTTTTCTCTCTATCCGTCATGTGAGTATTAGATTCTCCAAGCGCTCCTTTCTCATTATGTTTCCCAGGAACCTCAGCTGTCTTTTATTTGTCAAATGCCTTTCCGATGTCTAAATTAAGTATTTAGAATTCGATTAAATTTCTGAGAATTTGCAATAATTAAACAACAATATCATTAATTATTAAGGCACTATATATTTATATTTACAAAAAATAATCTCAGGTTCAAATTTCGGATTCGCTAATTTCAATAATGATGTTGGATATTATCAGAGATAATTCGCCGAGAGTAAAGTTTTGTTAGTGGACTAAAACTTTATAAGTCTCGCAAGTTGAAAAATTCGCAGGATATTCGAGTGGGATACTCAGATTCCTAGTCCGAACCAGGCATCAAGATCGATAAAAAAAAGAAAGAAAGAAAGAAGGGGAAAAATGAGCGAGAAAAAGTCGAAAGACATAACACTGGGTCAAGTCAGTAGGTTTTTACTTATATCGGTGAAGCAGGCTTCTTTTTTTTTTTTTACTTTTTTTTCGCCATGTTCTTTTTTACGATAGCAATCATGGACGTTTCTGTTGTTCTTGCCGTATACAAACATTCTCCTTACAAATTAATTAGCTAAAAACAGACCCCAAATTACCAGACACAATATATATATATATATATATATATATGTGTGTGTGTGTGTGTGTTTGTGTGTGTGTGTGTTTGTGTGTGTGTGTGTGTGCGTGTGTGTGTATATATATATATATATAATAATAATATTTATTAAGAAATTATAACATTGATATGTTACAATATCACTACAAAAGTAGCTATTTTGTTTCGACACTTTTTGTGTCTTTTCAAGTGATGTTGTTATTTCGAACTTGGTTATATATATATATATATATATATATATATATATATACGTATTTATGTATGTATAATGAACTAGCAGTGTGCGTATTTTTAATATCTCTACCACTACAACTGAATCACAATCACCAGCAGAAACAACAACAACAGCAACAACAACAATAATAATAATAATAATAGGCGATAAAATCCTAAGGAGAAGCGAAACCATCTGAAAGACGGTATAACTGATGGTATCGCGAATACCGAGGAGATTTTTTGTGATTTGTTGTTACTTAATTTCCGATAAAATCTATCAGTTACTGAAAATCTAATTATGTCATTCCCTCTTCGATCTTTGGGTACCTGGTTTATCAGTTACAATTTCTATGAAAAGTCAATGTGTACCATTACTACTACTACTACTACTAATAATAATAATAATAATAATAATGATAATAATAATAATAATAATAATAATGGCGTATTCAGAAATCCACTGAAGATTTAGGATCCTGATTTAGCTTAGTCAAGATTGGCGCGAATATTGAATATACCGCTGCAAATGTGAGTTTGCGGTGACAGTGACCACAGCAACAACTGTGAAGATGCAAACCACAAATAATATTCTGAGAATAAAAGGTTACTTCGGGACAATGCTAATTAATCCAGTAAGTCTCAGTAACGCTATTGCCTCTATCTGTCATAAACGAAAATAATTCCAGAATAGAAAGATAGACATTTCTGCACTTTGAATGAGTCCAAAGGACATTGCTAATATATATATATATATATATATATATATATATATATATATATCCACCCACGTCTATTGAAGTGAAGAGGCTCATCCCTTGTTCTTTGTTTAGGATGTAGTTTCCGGCTTTCTCTTTTCTAATCTTTTCACTCCTACGTAGCCCCCTGCGCTTCAGTGGCGTTACCGCCTTGCTCTGAGTGATATATATATATATATATATATATATATATATATATATAAGATAACCACATCACTTGACAAGACACAAGAAGTGTCGTAACAAAATATCTACTTTTGTAGTGATATTATAACATATACATGTTATATTTTCTGAATAAATATAATATATATATATATATATATATATATACAAACATGTTGGAAATGTGAGTTAGAATCAAAATCATTCAAATCACAACAATACAGAACATGGCAGGTATAGTGGAAATATCGCAGGATTTTTTAATTATTTACTATCAGAGGGTGTGCTTTGTGATGTATTGGATATCCGCTCGGAACGAGAAATCGGGGAGCCGAGTTCGAATTCCAGCTGAATTCATTGCATTCACTTTTATGGGTTAAATAGAGTTAAAGTTATCGATTAAATAGCAGGACAGATTGGGTTCTATAGCCTTGGTCGGCAACCAGTCTACCGCAGAAAACAATGGCAACCTACTGCAAAATAATATTCTGCCAAGTTACTCATGTCTCTTTCGAGACATGATCGCCCAAGCGTGTATCACGTATGGCACTTAACTGACTGACTACCACTTACACTCCAGTAAAACCACCAGATACTACTTAAAGGAAAATTCAGTAAATTACTACTAGTATTATCACAAATAAAAACTACATATCAGCAACAACAACAACAAAATTAATAACAATAAGACAAATTTCAATACTAACAAAATAATGACGAAATAATAATATCGATATTAGTGCATATCTATTATAGAATTTCAGTTACCAGTATAGATTTCTTATATATATTTTAAGTGAAATTGAATAAAAAAAGAATATATTATTTATTTTATAGTAACAGTATAACTAGCAAAAATCTTAATGTATCTGAAAACAATGACGAATATAGATATACTTTAAAAAGATAGATATAATGATTACAATTATTGTTTGAAAGCGCAAAACTAATTGTTATAAACACAATATATTGCCATTTGTAAAACTGTTCCGTAGAATTAGAAGCGGATAATTATAGAGTAACATGTCAAAGGTATTCTGTAATAATTATCATAAATTCTCATTAGATAACAAAAGTAAAATTAACAAGCGTATTAATTACAAAGGCAATGAAGGTTCGGATTGCAGTAGTGGCGGTGGTAGTGGTGATTAAAATAATACTGATAAAACTGATGATATTGATTTTGACGTGAAAAAAAAAAATTGAATACGGTCGGAAAAAATGCCTGTTTTATTCATAAAAAGAAAACAGTGTAAACTGATTGACAAAAACGAAGATCAGACATGTAAATAAACTAAACCAAATAAAAAAAAAAAAACATTAAACACATACGCGCGAGCGCACACACACACACACACACACATATATATATATATATATATATATATATATATATTCTAAAATAAAATTTTAATAAACAATGTTTTCTGGTTAATATATTAAAGAATAAATTATAATATTTACAATTTCAGAAGGAGAATATTATTTCAGTTTTATCAATGGTCATTTTTGGAACGGGAGTGCTCCGAGCAAACACGCGTTAGAGTCCATTTGCAGTCTCATCAAATTCTTCGTTGGCAGTAAGATTTTTTGCCATTACCCCGCCATAAATAGTTAAAAGAGCCAGTTTAAATCATTCAGTGAAGCACTAACAAACGCAGCCTGCCTCTTTAAACTACTACACAAAAAGTCGCTCGTAATGTTTGCACTGGGAAGAAGAAAAAAGCAAAGAAAAGAAAAACGACACCGTATTTTTATTCAGACTATTTTCCTTCGTCAGAGATAAACGAAAAGCCGAGTTATGCAATCGCTTATTCCCTGCCATTAATAACTAACTTTTAGTTTTACATGATTTCATTGTTTCTTTATTGCCTTCACTTCTCTTTTCACAACTGAAAGTGTTCAATGCTTAACGCAAAATGGATGGAAATGCTCTGGTAATCTTTAAACCGAAAACCTGCAGCTGGCTTCCCCATCGGAAAAAGAAAGTCAGTTTTAGCAATATGAGCTGATGATATTTTTCTGTAATTAGTATATTTAACATAATCTGTACTTTTACTATTGATTCCCCCAAAAGGTGATGACAGAGGCAAGGAAAGAAGTCGAAATACCATGGCAATCGTAGTAGCAGGGAGGAAAGAGAAGTGTGGAAGAATAGGATAGTCGTAGTAATAGCATTTTTTGTAGTTGTTACGTACGAGTATTAGTAGTGATGGTAGTAGCTTTTGTATTTAATGTACGCGCTCGTCTTAGTCGACTTAATATCTTTTTCTCAGCTGCTTCAAAACATTTTGCATACATGTTTTCAGAGAGAAATGCAAACAAAATTTAAACGTCTTTGTATATACGCATAACCTTCATTGTACGTATGCATGTGTAGATAGATAGATAGATAGATAGATAGATAGATAGATAGATAATGAACAGACTGCGATAGATAGATAGATAGATAGATAGATAGATAGATAGATAGATAGATAGATAGATAGATAATGAACAGACTGCGATAGATAGATAGATAGATAGATAGATAGATAGATAGATAGATAAGATGAAACTGACAGTGAAATTTACATACATACATACATACATACATACATAAGAGAGTATGGTCATATCCACACACGCATACATGCATAGATATATTCATATTGCATATATACGAAGTGGGTGCTGAAAAGTTCTCGGCGATATCTGCTTCTAAAACCTAAAACAAACAAAAACTATTATTAAGGTTTACTTATTTCGACCTAAATTGTTCAGTATATCCTTTTACGTACATAAATAGAAATTATAAAGATATCTAGGTAAATAGAAATTTGCATGCATACGATCGAGAATAGATAGATAGATAGATAGATAGATAGATAGCAGATTAAACATGCATAGATAGATAGATAGATAGATAGATAGATAGATAGATAGATAGATAGATAGATAGATAGATGTTGATAACATACATATGTTCATGATCGTTCTCATTTGTAAGTGATTAGACCTACAATGTTTAGGTTTTTTCTATATTTTCTATTCTTTTCTTTCAATATTGGAGTCAGCATTTGTTAATAAATGAGAGCTTATTTCTTAAGTCGAATTAAACTTCATCGCTATTATTTTCATCAGATTATTTATTTCGCCGACAGTTTTGTTGTACCAGGGCTTTTGCAAATTATGATGATCATCAAGAGCAGGGTCTTATTTTGTTTGCTATATTTATTCATTATGATTATGATATTCCCTATCAACATGAAAATCATTATTATATATGTCATGCTATTATTCTTTATCGTTGTTATTATTATGAATGTCGTCAAAATTATTATTAAAATTAATATTATTATTAATTATAATACAAAAATATACATAAAACTATGTATCTATCGCAGTCTGTTCAATATCTATCTATCTATCTATCTATCTATCTATCTATCTATCTATCTATCTATCGTAGTCTGTTCATTATCTATCTATCTATCTATCTATCTATCTATCTACCTATCTATCTATCTATCTATCTCAGTCTGTTCATTATCTATCTATATATCTATCGCGGTCTCTTCATATCTATCTATCTATCTATCTATCTATCTATCTATCTATCTATCTATCTAAACAGTAATATAGTTACAAAATTACACACACACATATCCCCCACTCTCACACACACACACACACGCACACACACACACGCACACACACACACGCACACACACACACACACATATATAAATGTATATATATATATATATATATATATATATATATATTAAGGAAAAATACAGCAGATAGAATAAATAATATTCTTTATTAGTGGCTATTGCTTAGGAAATCTCCCAAAAAGGGATATATAGATATAAAAAGATCATGTCGGTAAAATATTACAGGGGTTAGGAACAGTCACGGTGGTCATCGAAGGATTTACGAAAAAACTATGGCTTGCTCTGGACTATCACTGTCTGCTGCTGCTTCTGTGCATCATACATGCAATCATATACATATGTAAAATGAATGTGTTTGAATGAATTTTGAGAAAGCTGACTTCGACAAATTAGACAATGCTGAAAAGAATTGTGATTGATACGTTATCCCCTGCTTTTATCAAAAAAGAAGAGTGAAGTTCTTTTATTTGGTCAGAAGATACACAGGAAGTATTTTAAGGAGATAAATAAGTGACGTTTTTCTTCAATCGGCTCGAAATATTATCTCTGCTAACAGGGAAACTTTTTTATGTAATAATCATATTATTGTAATAATGATCATAATACTAAAAACGTCGCTACAGAATATTAATTTATTCCAAGACTTTATTGATTAATAATATAATGGCGAAAAGTATGTTAGTTTATTTTAAAACATATAAAACCTATCGGTGTATAAGACGCTTTTATGATTTAGGGAGTAATACGTTGAAGGATTCTGAAATAATTATTATAATTTATTCTGATATTATTTAGATTTCTAATCATAAATGAATAACTTACAATCCTATATATATATATATATATATATATATATATATATATATATATATGGAGTACTGCTGCCATTTATGGTCGGGTGTCCCTGCCGTTCTCCTCAGTGTTTTTGACAAGCTCCAAAGGAGATTCTGTAATGTGATAGGTACTGATCTGGCGACTCGACTGCAGCCACTTTCCCATCGTCGAAATGTGGCCTCCCTCAGTCTCTTCTATAAATACTTTCATGGCTTCTGCTCGGATGAACTTAAGTCACTGATGCCTCCTCAACAGGTGTTTACCCGTGCAACCAGACTAGCAACTGGGTCCCACCCATTCGCAGTCAGGTTAGCCAAATGCAGACGACAATTCTACTCCTGCAGCTTCTTCTCTCGCACTTCCCGCCTGTGGAACTCACTCACGTATTCTTGCTTTCCTGACGGCTACAACCTCCAGAAATTTAAATGCAAAGTTAATAATCATCTACTAACCACTGGACTCTAGCTCTCTCCCCTCCCCTGTATAACCTTCCCTTTCTCTCCACCTATGTATCTGTCATCGCACCTTCTTTCTCAGCTTTCTATTGTTCCTTTCTAACTAGCTTGTACTCCTCACTCTTTTCTAATTAATCTTTTTACATTTATGTAGCCCTCTGCACGTCAGCGGCGTTTCCGCCTTGCTCGGGGCAAAATGATTAAAATATATATATATATATATATATATATATATAGAGAGAGAGAGAGAGAGAGAGAGAGAGAGATAGAGAGAGAGAGAGACGGCAACATTTAAGGACTTTCAATAACAGTAAAATAGATATCCCATATAACTTGATTAGACATAATGATATAATCAATAGGCTGACATTCCACACTACTTCAAATGAAAGGTTAGAAAGGAAAGTCCCCATCAATATTGGAAGAGTGATAACTGCTATTGGTTTTGAGAAACCCGTTTTAGTGAAAAATGTGTTTTCAGAATAAGATTAGCAAAATTTTAACTTTCGGCTCTACTGCTGCCCAATATTTATTCATAAGAAGACAGTTAATATTAACATTACTATAATAACAAACTATTATATGTTTATTTATCTGTGCCTGTTCTGTATTTCGCGAAGATTCTATCCACTTGTCCGTGTTCTTGAAAGAAAAAAGTTATTTCATTTAATTTTATTTGTTACGTTTAATGGTCTATCTTGTGATATTCAGCACTTCAATTGTAAAACCTGTTTTCCTTAAAAGCGTTATCTCCCAGAAATTGTTTGGTCAATTATTATTTTTGTTTTTTTCTTGCGAAAAAATTATTTTATTGTTACTCGCACGCACGCACGCACACACACACACACACACACGCACACACACACACACACATGTATAGCATATATATGTATATAGATCGCATACATATATAAATACATATGCGATTTATATATATATATATATATATATGCTATCAATATGCATACATATATATATGTGTGTGTTTATTCTGGGATCATCGAGGGACTTATGTGTTTATATTTTACGCAAATTCAAATATCCTGATATAAGATTTTCTTCTATGTGCCGTGTCCCTCCAGAACGTTAACGGTCGTGGCCCTCCACAATTTCTTGTCCTTTGTAGGTCTTAATAAAGTTTGTGTTTTGAGAATTTCCGTAAGTATTTAAGATCTTATACTTAAAAAATTCCAAAATACTACGTAAATAATATTTAGGAGCCTTGTAAATATCCACATTTATCGCAACCCACTTCGCTGTTGTCGTGATTTCAATCCTCATATGTCCCCCACTAGTATGTCTTCTGCGCCTAACTAAACTACTATTAGTGAAGTAATTGTTATTTGAAAGGTATTAAGAACAATGTTATTTAGTATTGTTCCGGTGACTAGATGTCTATTTCTCTTGTTCTTATTTTAATAGCATTTTCAATTCGCATTTAAATGACAAGAAAAGAAGATAACAATAAAAGCAAGAACAATACGAAAGCTAAATAAATCATAGTCACTATATAAATAAATCATAGTCACTATATAAATAAATCATAGTCACTATATCTTGTGAAGGAGAATTAATGGCTGTGAGGATTGTTAAAAGAAATTATAGTAGAAAAAACAGAGGCGAAAATCATGCTAAGATAGAAAACGACATCTATAGTCCCTGTCAGCAACAAAGCATCTTTACCAATAAAACAACAGTACCATTTGTTAGGGTTATATAAAGGAAGCTTTAAAATTTCTTCAAAAGCTCATAGAGAGGAGGTCGACTGTGATGTAGTTACAAAAAAAAAGCAACCTGATTTTATCTGAAAGTTTTATTTCTTATGCATTACAAACGATTACACACGACGAAACAATAATAACAGCGATGATGTTGATCTAACGACAAACATAATGAAGATGACTTAACAACGATGATGATGATATGACTATTGGTGGGTGTGACAGGAAGGAGAAAAGTGTTGACTATTCAATATCTAGTATTTTACCGCCTTCTTTTTCTCACGACGACTACTACTGCTGCTGCTATTATTTCTATTGAAACAAGTAGAAGCGTTGATGATAATAATATAACTGCTTTTTTTTTTTTGCTCATAATGCCGTTGCTAGCGCCCCGACATTAATTCTTCTTATTCTAATTTTGTTGAAACTCCTGCTATAAGACAGGTATTATAGTTTATTTGGTAGGTATTTTGTTCTTCAAACCAAGAGACACAGGTTCGAGTGCAATTAAAGTTCTGTGCTGCCTTCGTTCGTTATTTTCAGTTCGACGATACTCTTGAATATTATTGAATATAAACACAATACTCACTGTGGTTCGGAGTGGCAGCAACTCGCTCGAAATATAATGGTTGGAGTGTCTTTCAGCGTTTGCGAAAATAGCGTAACGGTTATCGGAAAATGGACTCGGCGGACCGAGATCAAGATCCGGCCCAGGTGGTTGCGTTCATTTTCGCGCAAATGTCCTTGGGTAAAAGGCATGAATCCACTTCTACTCAAACTGCATGAGAGACTGGCTGGATTGTAACCGGTTTGTGCCAGGGAGAGCTTTGAATTCAAACCGTAGAGAAAACCATGGACGTTATCTATCCAAAGCAGACATGGCAATTTACATTTAATAAAATCAATAAGTGAAAATTAACGTTTATTTATCGTTTTAAAAGGTGTATGCATAAATAAAAGGGGGTATGTAGAGTTTGGAAAAGGTTTGCATATCAAATATATTGGAGATTATAATAAAATTCTTGGTAAAAATGTAAAGCGCTGTTAAATGTCGATTATTTGAAATGATTTACAGACAAGTTGCACATAGCATGTTAAGATTGAATAAAAAAGAAAAGGTCAGAAATTCTATAAAATGATATTTTTTAAAAATTAAAACATTTACATTTACAAATATCTCTTTCATCAAATTGGCTTAGAATAAGCACTGAAAATTTATAATGACATTCTTTATCTTTTAATTCTTTAAGTTTATTTTTTTAAATATTCGAAAAGTAATTTCTTCTTCTTCTTCTTCTTCTTCTTCTTCTTCTATGTGCCATGTCCTTTCAGGACATAGTTGATCATAGCCTTCCACGTCTCCCTATCACCGGTGGCTCTTAGCACGCATTCTCCTGTTACACCAACCAACCCCCACTCTGCCATACACCTGCTCGGGCCTGTCAAGTATGTTATACAATGCTTTTACCCTGGCTCTCTTTTCCTCTATCTGGCCTGGGAATATCAGATACTCCAAGCCCTCCTTTCTCATTACATGCTCCAGGAACTTTAGATCTTTCTTCCTGATGCTCAGTATTAATTTCCTTTTCGTTTCCATCCTTTCCAAAACCTGAAAATTGCTCATGTGCTCGATCCATGATATACGTAGCATCCTTCTGTTGAACCACATTTCATTTTCTTCAAGTTTTTCCTTCATCTTCGATTATATTGTCCACCATTCACTGCCATATTGAAGAACCGACATCACATAGCAATCCAACACTCTCTTTTTTGTTTGTATTGAAATAATTCTGTCTCTTAATACTCTGCTCAGCTTCCGGAATGCGTCCTTCGCCATCCCAATTCGCCAGTGGATCTCTGTGTCACACTTTCCGTCTTCTATTAATTCTGATTACTTCCCAGGTATTCAAATTGTTGTACCTGCTTGATTTTAATATCCCTCATCCGTATTTGGCATTTTAGACTGCTTTTTTTGCTGATGTCCATGCATTTGGTTTTCTTGTAGTTTATTTTTAGTCCTTTCTTTTTACTTTCTTTAGCTACCTTCTGTAAAAGGTCTTGTAAAGCTGAATCTAGGTTGAATGGTAAGAATATCCGTCTAGAATTAGTTTATTTTATCCGAAAGTGTATCATTTATAATGCCTTTTAGGAGTATTATAACATAGCAGCATAGTCGTTATTGCATACTGTATGATTTCTGAAAGTTTCATACCGCTACAGAAGAATTTAAAAACAATGGGGCGTTGTTTACATATATACTAGTGACTGGTACAGATCACATCTGTGGTTCAAAAACGGCAAATGGAAGGCCACTTTATTGAAGAAGCTATTTTTTATTTCGTCGTTTTATTATTCCATGGTATTCCCAAAATCCTTCTGTAGATCCACATTTCTGCTGCTGCATCTTCTCTGTTATATGCCAGGACATATATTACAAAACAAGCCAGCAGTTTTTTCTTTATCTATAATGAAATTTTCCTATTTATTTATACTTTTCTTAGCTTTATTAAGGCAGCTTTCGCAATCTGAATGTGCCCTTGCATTTTGATTTTGCCTTTTCTGTTATCTGTTAAGATATTTCTTTAAATAATAAAATTTGCATAGTTGCTAAATATTAGGATGTGCGTTGTAGAGCAGTGGATATCGACTCGGACCTAGTAATCGGCGTTCCGAGTTCGAAATCTAGTTGAATTCCTTGCATTCACTTACGCACAAATACCATTGGGAAAGGTATTAAACCCTCTTTTCCCTGCAGTTATGGGTTAAATAATAAGACTGATTTGGTTCTATAGCCTTAGCTGGCAACCAACAGTCCAACGCAGAAAACAATGGCAGACTACAGTGGGATAATCTGCCTAGTCAGTCATGTCTCTTTCGAGACATGATCGCCCAAAGCGTGTATCACGTTTGGTACTTAACTGACTGACTGCTTGACATTGGTGTCCTGTAATTTGTATTTCACGCTTTGAATTCTTTCTTTTGCTGACAACCAGATATTCTGTCTTCTTACAATTGATATTGACTTCTTTTACTACCTTGACCAACACCGAATGAAGAGCATATATTGAATTGGATGTATAGCAAAACATTAGAGATTTGTTGCAAAGATTAATGTGAAATATTTGACTATCCACCCTCCTTTATATCAAATGAGCAAACATTTGGGTTCCTCATAAGCTATCGGTTTAGAATCGAAAACCAATTTACTCCATAAATGGGAGTCGTTTAACAGTGAATTCCAAACTTTTTTTGGATCGCATAGATGAAAAATAGGGTTGGCAAGCCAACAAAGAACACAAAGCGGCGGTTCTCATTGAACAAGATACTAATGCGGACACTAAAACCAGATTTTTATCCACCGAAATCTTCGCTTTGTGTTTGATATAAGGTGTTGTTCATTACGAGCTACTAGAACAGGGAAGAGCCGTCACTGAAAACGTTTACCGACATCAATTTGATTGTATAAACGAAGCATTATATCGAAATTGTCCGACTTAGTTGTACAAAAAATTCATTATATACCAGCATAACAATGCAAGAGTAGACACGGAAAACAACCCCGAGAAAAATAAAATAGTTTAGGTGGAATGTTATTCTACATTCTCTATACTCACCAGATTAAGTACCTATTGATTTTCATTTGTTTAAATCACTGGAGCATTTCATAAGACCAATATTCAGAAAGAAATATGTTTTTATATCCTTTCTGGTAAATATCATTGCTTTCTAAACTGCCTAACAAGAACAATATTTGGTTTGACAAGAACCAAACACGTACATAGTTTTATTTTTACTCTTTACATTTTGCACTAATAAAAACAGTGACAGACACCCCTAAAGATTTTGTGAAATTGTTCATATCTAAACGACTGTAGTAGTAGTAGTAGTAGTAGTAGTAGTAGTAGTAGGAGTAGTTGTTGTTGTAGTAGTAGTAGTTGTTACAATGAGTCTTGCAAATTTGAATTAAATCTTACAATTTAGCCGGTAGTTATGCTCTTGGGGTTGAACAAGCAAATAAAGGTCTTAAATGGTTTTTATTTGTTGAAGTTTCTGCGTGTATGGACGTATTCAGGAAAAAAAGCACAATAGATCGAAGGCAATTTGATTATAGAATTGAAGATGCTTCATATCAAAACCATCGAACGTGATGACTCGCTTGAAGCCTTGACAAAAATAAGATGATTACAAAACAGAATGAATAATCTGAAAAATAAAATCTGTCTGCGAATGAGAAAAATGTGACGGTAGGTGGGCAACTGCAAGGTTGGTGACAGTGATTGATGAGCTAGAAAATAACTAAATAAATGGAATTATCTGTAAAAAAAAAAAGTACAAAATGAAAATACATTAAATATTATTCGTGATTTCCAATATCAAGAGAGAAATAAATGTTTCGTTAGGATTCTAAAATCACTTTATAAGAAACAAGGTGCACTGGAATAGCGAAATCTGTCTTTTAAAAGCTACAGAAAACATATAAAGAAACGGGCAAATTTAATTAGAAAGAAAGAAAAAGGCGTGGAAATGCTATGTAACATCAAGCTTCCTTTATGACATTTTTCTCATAAATGAAAGGGAAACTTGAAGTAACATAAATTTAGTTACAAGTGGGGGATACCAGAATCAGGCAAGTACAAAAATTTAAATATCTAGGAAGTGTTCTAAAGGGAGATGGAAAGTGCGACACAGAGATCCGAAGGCGAATTGGCATGGCAAAGGACGTGTTCCAGAAGCTGAGTAAAGTACTAACACACAGGAAAATTTCACTATCAACAAAGGAAAGAGTGCTGGATTACTATGTAATGTCAGTTCTTCAATACGGTAGTGAATGCTGGACAATATCATCGAAAATCAGGACAAAACTTGAAGTAGCTGAAATGTGGTTCTACAGAAGGATGCTGCGGATATCGTGGACTGAGCATGCAAGCAACGATGGCAACAAAAAGGAAATGAATAACGAGCATCAGGGAGAGACAACTGAAGTTCCTGTGACACGCAATGACGAAGGAGAGCTTGGAGAACCTGATACTGACTGGCCAGATAGAAGGAAAGAGAGACAGAGGAAGGCAGAGGATAACATATTTGCAGGGCCTGATCAGGAGGATGACGGAACGGGGGTTTCCAGGAGTAACAGGAGTAAACATACTAAGAGCCACAAGATGTCACCAAGACGGTAACACAATAAACTCCAGCATCACCGACGATTTTATTTTATTTGCGAACTGCGTTTGTTATTTTTGGTAACTATTGCCGTTGCCTATCGGAGTTTTATGTTAACACAAAATAAAATCGTCGGTGATGGTGGAGGTTATTGTCTTACCGTCTTGGTGACCTCTCTGAAGATGGCTCACGTGAACCGAAAGCTTAGAACCAAATTAATAAAAAATTAACCAAATGTTGGAAAATTTTGTCTTTATTTTCAACTGAAATTAAAGCCAAAAGACGACGTTTAGAACGGCTCATGATTAAACATAATAGACATTCATTGTCTCTTATATTTAACAGTATATCTTTAGAAAATTATTTGCTGCCTCGATACACTATATATATATATTTCATCAATCTGAATTGATAAATATTTATACTGGATATACTACAAAATGTTTAACAAGAAAACTCACATTATTTCTCTGTGACTATAGGTCAATTAGGTCCCATTTAAATACACATCGAGAACTACCAAAACCTATCCGTAACAGACTAGTTGATAATACAGTTATAAGAGCATCATCAACTTGTAAAAAAAGGATAAAAATAATGCAAGTATTATTAACCCGAGGACCCTAACAATGGGTATATAGTACCCAGCGCAAATGACGCCATTTTAATTATAATTTAATTAAATTTTCAGTACCTGATTTTACTACCTAAATAATATATTTTTCAATTCCTAATAATGTTGAATCAAAATAAAATTTTGAAGTGCCTGCATGTAAAATATTTCATATGAAGATTTATATTTTAATATTTTTTTGATATTTTCAAAATCGGGTATGATATACCCATGGCTGGTGGTGGTGTAACTTTAATTAATGGTTAGTGTTCCAGGTTTAGTAGAAAAGAAAAATCCCAAACTCAGGAATATCAACTATGAACACTGCCACAATGTGCTGACCATGTTTGGAAAATAAAACATTGCTACAACACTAAATGCACGCATAAAACAATCTATATATTCAGTAAAAAGTAAAATAAAATTCATCCTTGAATAGAGCCGGAAGCGTTTGAAGAAATAAAAAAACTGGATATTTTTTTTTATAACATATCTACTGAAAAGAAAAAGAAATCCAACTTTTGCCTCATCCAAAAACCAAACTAAACAGACAAACAAGAGATCGGCAGTTTGTGCAGTAAGCTATCAACAAAAATTATCCCGTAGTGAGTAACCAGAGGGTAAAAGACCTTGCACATGTTGCAAATGCTATGGATAAAGAAGCTGCTGTTTGAGGTGCCCTTCATTCGGTACTACGAGTTGTACCACATATTATGGCCACTTGAATGGGTACTTCGTTGTCAGACGTACGAAGAGATTTCGATCTTCCTCGATCTATAGTTTGTGGTGCCACGGATCCTGTCTCAAACATGCGACAATAAACAGAAGCAAAATTTTGATGGTTCGACTGTCTTCGGTTTGAAAACTAAATGTGATAGAGTCGTGCCATTGCCATTCGCGCAGCCGTATGTAAAAATCATATCTGCCAGTTCATGATTTGAATATTCTGACATTGTTAAACGAAACACTTCTCACTTAACTCATACTTTACACAATAAACCGTGAAAACATACTTGCCAGAAACATATATAAACAACAAATATAACCTGGCCTACATGACAACAATCTACCGTCAACTTAGTTTAAATGTAATAACTGAAAAATAAAGATTTTATAAAGATAATTCTGTTTATATGTTTACATAGATTTCTGTCCTTCTTTTGATGTCAAGAAGTTTGCAAAAGTATTTTTGATACACCATATATATATATATATATATATATATAAGTGACACATTTTATATTTGTATTAATCATATATATATATATATACATATATATATATATATATATTATGAATAATCAGATATATATATCTATATATATATATATGATTAATACAAATATAAAATGTGTCACTTAGTCGATGGATGTTATAATCACTACGGAGTTTTGTAGTCAAAACTTTGTGCATTTGATCAGTTCACTCTTTGTGCACTGACTGGATATCCCAGGAATTGAGAACTGTAGTTCATTGCTTAGTTACCTTCGTCAATTTAAAGACTGGCGTGTTTCTTTTTCAGGGGGTTGACCAAAATCCAGAAATTCTAGGGCATATAAAGGTTGTAGAGATGGGATTAAAGCAAGTAAAGTTACAAGTCTTCTTTTGCCGGTCATAAACTATTAATAACTCTTCTTCAAGGTAGAAAGAGAACGGGTTGAGGTAGCCTACCAAGATTTTTTTTTTTCATTTTCCCACTCTTCATCCTAGAAATAAACAGAATTCTAACAACTAAAAAAATGGGTGCATTTTTTTTTGCGTAAGTGTTTTTCTTATTTTAGTTCATTTGGAACAGAATCCATTGTTTACAAAATTCATATATATATATTTACGTGTGTGTGTGTGTGTGTGTGTGTGTGTGTGTGTGTGTGTGTGTGTGTGTGTGTGTGTGTGTGTGTGTGCGCGTGTGTGGCCATTGAGATTCTGCAGCGACTGTTTGTTTTATGCTTAAACACAATCTTTAAGCCTAAAGATTGTATTTAGCATGTAACAATTTGTTGCCGCAGTGTGTTGGCCTCAATGCTCTCTTGGAAAATTATATACGTTCTATCTCTGATATTGAGTAATTTAAGCTATAAATATAGCATACTTCAAAACTAGATCTTTATAATATCTCTCTCTTTATATATATATATATATATATATATATATATATTGTCCTACGTCTATGGCACTACTCGAAGTTTCATGTTTATGCAATCATCAGGTGGGTATTTTAAACTGACATTTTAATAGATTTGAATTAAAGTTCACCAGATATTCATGTGAATTAAATCTTATAAAGTTAAGTTACTAATTTTTTAATAACAAGTTTAAACATTAAGATATTCTGACACAGCACGTAGAAGTAAGACACTATATATATATTTATTAACATATATATAATACAGCTCTTTTCATACATTGACCACACTTTTATTAACATTTCAATATTAATACTCTACACATGTGCACACTCATATCTATATTTATTAATACTAGCCAATATAATTACATATATATATATATATATATATATATATTGAACCAGCAAATTGTAGTTTGAAAAATTGGTCAAAGAACAACCTTTTTAAGCATGTAAATATACACCGAAAAAAACTGATCTACTGCGGGGCAGGAGCAGATTCACACACGTCAAATAGTGCCTGGTTGCTTCAGCAGACAGTTGATCGAAAAAAGTGCTCAATGCACTACCTTTTCAACCGTGTAAATATACACCATTAGGAGCATTTCACATTAGCTAGAGTGTGGTTTACCAGCAGTCGGTAGTCCGAAAAAAGCTCAATGCACTTGAAGAAACCTGCATAGTCGAAACCTGGGTAGCCTTTCAGTGGTGCGTGTTCTATACTTTAACACACACACATACACACACACACACATACACACAGAGTCATATATATATATATATATATATATATATATATATACAAATGAATAAAAATAAACAATCTCGAAACAAAATGTAATTTTTTTTAGTTTGCTCATATACTAAAATAATAATTAATATATATATATATATATATATATATATATATATATATATATATAACATAGTGATGATCCACGTATACTGTCTTAATATGTATAGGAAAAACTACTAAAAAGTTGTAAGTTTAAAAATGTATTTTTTGACAGTATTTATTTATTTCTATTATTATATTTGATATTTCAAACCATCTTCGGCCTTTCATCAGAAACAAATGATTTTAAAATTTAAGTAGAAACGTTTTCGCGATGAGCGTTCGTGGAGAGATTGTTTACATTACGTGACGCAGAAAGCGACAGATTTTTTAAATATTTTTAAAAGCAAACCCATCCCTAACAATACCTACAAATGTTGTTTTAAAGAAACGTGTTTTAAGTGTATCTAAAAAATGCTTAACTATTGAAATATATATAAAGATTCAAAACACCTAAGTCCCTATTTAACCCTACCCTATATGTATTTAATTTTAAAATCCAGTATTTTTCTTTCTGCGTGAGTATGTAGAATGCCGTTTATATATATATATATATATATATATATATATATATATATATATATATATATATATATATATATATATATATATATATATATATATATATATATAAACGGCATTTTCTGATTTGTACGCATTTTCTTGTCAATTATACGTGCTATATAGTACCATATTAAAATGATAGTGGTTACTAACGTGAAAGTACCGTCTTTACTGTCCATAACACAATTTCTAATGCCTTGGGCAAAAAACATTAAAATAGTAGGTATTTCTTTCTAAGTATATCCTATGATGCATTGCTTTATGTCATCGGCCATTTTTACCGTTCATTTGAATTTAACTATGTGTTTGTTGTAAAATCTATCAAAATAGTAATTTTATTTCACTGATTCAAAAATATGTGCATGCAATAAAATCGAAAGAAAGTATCCATTAAAACTTTCTATTGAAGAATTCGAAGATATAACTTGATTAATCAGTCGCTCATTTGCATATGTCATTATCTTCTCATTTGCATATGTCATCTTCAACTTTTTTTGTTTTTTTTACTTTAATTTTTGTAAAAATATCTTATCAACCATAATCACTTTATTGGAAGGCTTCATAAGCATGTTAGACGGTTAAAAATCTTATTTTGTGCAGTATTTGTTATGTGTAAGGTCTCTTAATGACATAGGCAATCATGGTCCTCACCCACATCCTCCTGTTCCTGATAGCTATTAAGTTTTGTCTTTTTGTTATTTCTCCCAAAGCCTGTTCTACCATCCATTTACTCTCAAGTATGTTACACAATGCTTTCTTCTGTTTCTCTTTCATCAATCTGCTATTGAGTATCAGATTTTACAAGCTTTTCTACCTCATTAAGCGCCTCAGAAATGTCAACTGCCTCTGCCTGATGTTATGTATATGTTTTCTTTTGTTTTCTTTTTTTCTAAAACTTCGGTCCATGTAATCTTAAGTATATTTCGGTAGCACCACGTTTCTGTAACTTCATCTTTGAGGAGATTGTCCAGCCAACTGATATCACGTACAAGACGATATTGTCAAAATAAATTCATTTTTAAAATGTACGTAAATCAGAACAGTACTTCAAACAATAGAGATGACGTTTCTTGAGGCAAGCATGATTTCAGGATGATTATCATTTATCCAGTCCGCTTCCGCAATAGATTCTGTTATCAAAAAGCTTTTGTAATTTTTCAAGATTGTGGAGAAGAACCAAACAGAAATTCTGTCCAATATTGAAAACTAAAATATTTGCTCGTTTTAGCTGTAAACAATCCAAGATTAGTCAGGTGTACCTAAATTGAGTTGTAAAATTTCATCTCATTTTAATAGGTGCTAGAAACAAAAAAAAAGAGTACTGGATTGCTATGTGTTGTCTGTTCTTAACTATGGCAGTGAATACTGGACAATATCATTAAAGATGAAGGAAAAACTTGAAATGTGGTTCTACAAAAGGATGCTGCGAATATCATGGATCGAGCATGTGAGCAATTATGAGCTCTTAGAAATGATGGAAACGAAAAGGAAATTAATATTGAGCATCAGGAATAGACAGCTGAAGTTCCTGGGACACGCAATGAGGAAGGAGGGCTTGAATAACCTGATACTAACAAGCCAGATAGAGGGAAACAGAGAGAGGTGAAAACAATGGATAACATATTTGAAGGACCTAATCAGGTCAATGATGGAACAGGGGTTGCATAGTGTAACAGGAAAAGGCGGGCTAAGAGCCACCAGGGATAGGGAGACGTGGAGAACCATAATCGCCTCCGTCCTGAAAGGACAGGGCGCATAGAAGAAGAAGATATATTCATTATCCACCCATGCCTCCAGTTCTTTTTGAAGAAACTTCATATTTTTCCCGCTTCAATTTATGAATCATGTTAACGATGCCTCAAAAGTAAACGTTAATGATGTTAACTTTTTTTTCAACTGACGGAATCATTTCATGTCACTTAAATCTTCCATTTATTTTCTTATCAAGCCTTTTCGAAAGTAATCATAATATTAAAAGATGAGAAATATCCTTAGAAAAATAGTTGAAATATCTCGTAAACGGCAATAAATGTTGAACCAATCTTCTCGTAAATGAACGAAAGAGCTGAATCGACAGGGATGTGATTTTACTGACAAATACACGTAATAATAGGGAGAAAAAATGACAGTAATAGCGAGTATATTTCAAGGGGTTTAATAATTACAAGGGAGTAACAGTTAATAACCAGAAACAGCAAGCGTATTTGTGACACATAACCAGGAAGGAAGACTTGGTGAATTTAACACTTACAGAGTTACTAGGAAAGAAATTAGCAGGATGTTGTGAAAAGCTATGATCACACATATTTGGAAAAGACATGGTATATGAAATATATTTGTTCTTTCCAAGAGGCAGATAGAACTGAAAATATTCATAATATTGCGATGTTGGCATGATTATATATACAAATATAAAGAAAATATTTGCTTATAAACCAAATAAGTCAGTGCCATATCTGATGCACGCTTGGGCGATTATGTCTCAAATGATACATGACTGATTGAGCAAAAGATTTTCCGGGGTAGGTTGCCATTACTTTCTGTGGTAAAGTGGTTGCCAACCAAGGCTATAGAATCCAATTTATCTTGCTGTTTAACCCATAGCTCGAGGAAAAAGAGATGGATTCTTATCTTTTCCAAGGGTATTTGCGTGTATGTGAATGCAACGAATTCAACTGGGATTCGAACTCAGGTCTCCGATTTCTCGTTTCGAGCTGATATCCACTGTAGCAAAACATCCAAATACGAGGATTTAAAAAAAAGTGTTTTCTGTAATTGCACATATCTCTTCTTCTTCTTCTTCTTCTTCTTCTTCTTCTTCAAGTGCCGTGTCTCCTCAGAACGTCGGCGATTAATACTCTCCAAAACATCCTCTCCTGTGTTGCCCTTAGTAAAGTTTGTCTTTTCTTTAACTCTCCCAAACCCTATCCTCCATCCATTAACACAAGATCATAATTTATGTTTCTCGCTGCTTTCCTTTGCCTCGCTTGTGTTTAATATGTCTTGAGTGTCAAATTCTCCAAACCCTCTCTTCTTATTATACCTCTCTAAAATTTCGTCAGTCTCTTTCTGGTGTTTAAATTATGTCTTACTAGCAGTATAGCCCGACGTTGCTCGGATGCAATGAAAGCTCTAAAACTAATCCATGGTCCTGGAGCTCAGACTCAGCCTAAAAAATATTTGTGTGAATTTTGGTGAGAATCGGATAAAATTGTTTGTTTGTATAAAGGACACACAGACAGATAAACAGACACACACGCACGCACAAACATCTTGCCTTATATATATATATTATCAATATTCTGCACTATTGTAAGAAATGCAACCTTGAAACTTCTGAATATTGTTTCTTATGTCTTTGTCTATGAGTGTATCAAATTTGATTAAAATCGGACCACTCCTTTTATGACCCGATTTTTTCGATTATCGATTTTCAATATTTATCGGGAGTACCACGACACAAAACCTAGCTAAGAACACTCGCAGACGCTTATAGTACAACTGTGTAAATGTTCAAGAAAATCGGTTCAGCCATTTCGGAGTCTATAGGGAACGGACACACACACATACACACAGACAAATATAAATAAGTTTAGATTTGCTTCAATTGTCTTTAAAAGGTTTTCGACGCACACATATTCATTCTCAACATCCTTCAGTTGAAGCTTAATTACCTTCAGTCAACTTTCGTCTTCTTCTGTATCAATACTGTGCAGCATTCATTTCTCTGTTTTAAATGTTGAAAATTAACCCCAAAGATTGAAGAAAATCTTCTTCTACAATGCACTGGTGTCTCTACATGACTTGGACGATCCTGACTTTCCACAACTTCCTATTTTTGTAATTCTCATTCATCTTGCTCTTTTCACCACCCTTCACCGTAGTGTCACCCGTTCTTATAAACTCGTCGGGTAGATGGCCAGCTGCACCCACCTATCCCTATTTCCTTCAATATTGCCTGTGATTATCCTATATACAAAGCCCTCATTAAAAACGTTAAGTCCTAAACTTTTTCTCGTTGCTTATAGGCTCTGTCAATGATATTCTCAGTATCCTTCTGTATCACGGATTTTCTGTTGCTTCAAGTCTTCTCTTAACCTGCGAGGATTTGCCATTCCATTGCAGGAAAATTTCTCTGGAAACAAAGAAGAGGGTACTAGATATGTGATGTCTGTTCTTGAATATGGCAGCGAATGCTGACCAATCTCATCAAAGATGAAGGAAATGTATCAAACAACCGAAATGTCGTTCTACGGAACGACGCTGAGGATACCATGGACAGAACATGGGAGAAACAACGAGATTTTGGAAAAGATTAACACGAGAATAAAACTGATACTTAATATCAGATAAAGAGAACTGAACTTTTTGAATCATGTAATAAGGAATATATGTTGTGGTGCAGTGGATATCGACCTGAAACGACAAATCGAGGAGCCAAGTTCGAATTCTAGTTGAATTCATGGCATTCACTTACGCACAAATACCTTTGGGAAAGGTATTAATGCGTCACTTCTCTCCAGTTATGGGTCAAATATTAGAACAGATTGGGTTCTATAACCTTGGCTGGCAACCAGTCTACCGCAGAAAGTAATGGCAACCTATTGCGGAATAATGCAGTGGATATTGACTCTGAACAACAAATCGTGGAGCGTAGTTCGAATTCCAGTTGAATTCATGGCATTCACTTACGCACAAATACCCTTGGGAAAGGCATTAATCCGTCTCTCCCGTCCAGATATGGGTTAAATAAAAAGACAGATTGTGTTCTATAGCCTTGGCTGAGAACCAGTCTACGTAGAAAGCAATATGCAACCTGCTGCGGGATATTCTTCTGCCCAATCAGTGATATCTCACGTATGATACTTATCTGAATAAGGAAAGTAGGCTTAGAGAAACTAACGCTTACAGAATGCATACATGGGACAAGAGACGAGAGAAATTGACGCATGACATACTTGTTAGACTTGAACAGATTGACGTGGAGCGGGGATTGAGTTGGATAACAGGAGAAGAGGTATTAAGAGTAAAAAGGGATAGGGTGATGTGGAGAACCATGATCGTCTACGTCCTGAAGTTACACGGTGCATGAGAAGAATTCATGTTTGGATTTCTTTTTATTACATTTTTTTATTATCTGTTAAAACACTTACATTTATTTTAATGTCTGTGCTTGTTTGATTTCGACATCTCCAATCCGCAATTCGCATCTTGGATCTTTTTCTCTTACTGATAATCCTGCATTCTTTCTTCTTGCAATTAATAGTGAGTCCCTTCAGATCAAACATCAGCTTATGTATCAGGCTTTGAACTTATTTGATTCATCCTCTTAGGGATATAGTGTGTGTGTGTCTGTGTGTGTGTTCGCTTGCTTGCGCGCGAATATGGGTTAGAAAAAGAGAAAAAAGAAAAGCATGTGTTGAAGTATTTATATATCTTTATTTACTCGAGGATGCATTTTCGTAGAGTCTAAACAGAGATGAAAGTTGTACTCAGATTCCGAATGAAATTAGCCGAGTCGTAAGATAAGCGACTTCACACTGAGACAGACTGTCATGTATGAAGCTTAGTAATACCAATCACAAAGTCACGGTTAAAGATAAAGTGTGCCATGAAAATTATTAGCAATTTACGAAACTAAGCTTTTAAACGTACTCTGATGACTTCTCGTACGGAGGCGAAGGAACAGACTGAGATAGAGTTAGAAATAAAGTTATAAGTTTTCGTTTACGTTAACGGCTGATGCATACTAAATTAATAATAAACTATGTCGCATTAAAACAAAAGTATATTCAAGCAGCGATCATCATATATCTTTGTTACTTTCTTAAGTTTGAACTAATCTAAAGACAATTAAACCCAAATTCACTGTAAGATATATATATATATATATATATATATATATATAATACAAGAAAGTCGATGAACACGTAGATTAAAACCCACTGTTCAAGCATTTACTTTTATAAATAGCGCTCGATACAGAGTAGAACTTAATATTGTAATTTTGTTATTACACTGGTTTATAAAAGCATAATATCACTACACAAAAATTTTCATGTTTCAGAACAATACTGTTCTTCTTTAGGTGATATGTTAAAATAAATGGTGAAAAATTATATATATATATATATATATATATATATATAGAATGAGAGAGAAAGAGAGATGGAGCGAGATAGGACTAATATGGAGAAGTTTTTCACTTAACTAAGCAGATTCATGTCGACTTCAAAGTTTCGTGAAGGTACCGTGATGATATATATATATATATATATATATATATATAAATTAGAGAAAATTTTCAAAATTCAAAGGTGTCGGATGTACATTTCGCCATAGGATCTCTAATAGAGACTCTACATCACGTCAGCGACATTGTTTTTCAAAATGGCGAAGGGCCTGAGTTAGAGTGTAGAGGGGTTTTTGGTTAACAACAGTCACAAAGTGGGAAAGAACAGAGCTGGTAGTCGCGGGGTTACAGGGTGTTGAAATGGTATATTTAGGAAGGGCAGGAATAGGAGATCATTTTTTATAAAGATAGACAACTAAATGGGTTAAATTACTTTTTAAAGTTAAAATTTTGGGCTGTTTGAAGAGGTGTATTTAGGCGAGAAGGAATGGTTTTATTGAGCTCTCTGCCTGCACCACTTTTTAGTGTTAAAATGTTTTAATATTGATTAGGATCAGGTTCTTGGAATTTACCTTCTCTTACCTTCTCTTTACCTACTCTTCCACTTCGGATTAAAGAAAAACAATATATATATATATATATGAGTGAAATTAAGCCCTGGCGAGTGAGGACATCATTGCCGATGTTTTACAAAACTTCAAATTCGGTATGACACTGCTCAGTTAAATGACAAAGTTCTTCACATTAATCCTATTAACACTCTATCTTTATTTCGATATTGAGCACTTTACGACAAAAATACCACTGAAAAAAAAAACAAGAATTTTGGCAGTAAGTATTATAACACCTCAACAATATATATATATATATATATATATATTATCACTTCAAAGCTTGTTAAAATGGATGCACATATTTAGAAAAGAAGGCCATTTTCATTTTAATTTAAGTCATGTGTATTGCTCTTATAATTCTACGTATTCGAAAAATATTAATAAAGACACGTGTCTTTTCACCGGATCTATTTAACTGGTACAGCGAGATACGCAGGCGATACAGTGCTGATAGCAGACACGGAAAGGAAACTACAATACCTCCTACAGAAGGTAGCTGAGGTGAGTGACAAGAAAGGACTACAAATAAACTGCAAGAAAACCGAATGCATAGTCATCAGCAAAAAGAGCAACCCAAAATGCTAAATACAGGTGGGAGATATTAAAATCAAGTAGGTACAAAAATTTAAATATCTAGGAAGAGTTCTAACCGAAGACAGAAAGTGCGAAACACATATCCAAAGGCGAATTGGCATGGCGAAGGAAGCGTTTCAGAAACTGAGTAAAGTATTAAGAAACAGGACAATTTCACTAGAAACAAAGAAGAAAGTATTAGATTGCTATGTGATGTCAGTTCTTCAATATGGCAGTGAATGTTGGACAATATCAACAAAGATGAAGGGATAGCTTAAAGCAGCTGAAATGTGGTTCTACAGAAGGATGCTGCGGATACCATGGGCCTGGCATGTGAGCAATGATGAAGGGTTGGAAAGAATGGAAACGAAAAGGAAATTAATATTGAGCATCAGGAAGAGACAATTGAAGTTCCTGGGGCATGTAATCAGGAAGGAAAGCTTGGAGAACCTGATACTAACAGGCCAGATAGAAGGAAAAAGAGATCGGAAAAAGCAGCGGATAACATATTTGAAGGGCCTGAACAAGTGGATGACCGAACGTGTGTTGCGAGATGTACAAGAGAAAGCGTACTAAGTGCCACCAGGAAGGCCATGATGGCCTATTCCCTGAAAGGACAAGGCACATAGAAGAAGAAAACTCTCCGACAGATATCGTACCTCTGTCTCTGTAAAAGTAACTGCAGTGTGATACGACCAGCTTTATGACTCCGCTACAGAGAGTGCCATATTTCAGCTATGCTCTATTTTCTTTTTTCTTTTTTTTTCTAAAAAAAAGCACACCTCCTCAACGAGATATTTTTCTCGAAAGCTCATATCCGCTCGATTCCTTACAAGAAATATAAACAAACCAATGCTGACGGTGGTTTATAGCCTACTGGCAAATCACGCCTTACTACAATGAAACTTAGCAAGATTTGTTAATATACTGATTTTGCAGCATTTCTCTATGTCTTTGTATTTGCGATATCGAAGGGTGTTTATGGCTCTTCACATTTTCTTTTATGTTGCAATAAGTATTGCTTTGTCCAGTATAGCTATTCATTCATTCAGATTTTTTAATGAGGTTACTTGTTTTTTTTTCTTTTATTCAATGTGCCATCTGAGGGTAAATTTCTCTAAGCAATTTTTTATTTCTCATTAAAAAATATATTTTATCTTTCTGATGGTTATCAAGTTTGTTACCTGTGAGGAAATTTACCTGAATACACTGCCATATAACAGTCCGACACTAGGTTTTTTTCTTATTTCGGACATTTAACAAACATGATTGTGAGTCCCGTAAACTATGAGTTTCCTAGGTGCACTACATTAATTTCAGCGCTGTCAGCATTGGTGTATATAAAACTATAGGACCTAAAGGTGATGGATTCAGTCTACTGTGTCATTTACCTACAGGAAGTGATAGATTCGTACTTTTCACAAAGGTTATTTTTTTAAATCATTTCACCCCAAGCAAGGCATTCCACTACCACTATTGTACAAGGGGTTATATAGGGGAAGGTAAAGAGAAAGTGTCTTAGGAAATGTCAGAAGGAGGGTGATAGACTGGTTGAGGGTTAGGTAGATGGGAAGAGTGTTTGAGAGAATGGATGCAGGTTAGTGTGCTAAGAGGTGTCTATTGACCTTACATTTAAACTCCTGCAGGTTGTAGCTGTCGGGGAAACAAGAACGTGGAAGGGAATTCCACAGTTGGGAAGTGCGAGAAAAGAAGCTGTTGGAGTTGAAATTGCGGTTACATTTCATCGGTTTCACTGTAAAAGGGTGGGATCTAGTTACTAATCTAGTATCTCGTGCAAAAGTGAATGTAACGACTCGACTTTAATTCGAACTCGGGTTTGCAATTTCTCATACCGAGCCGAAGTCCATTTCACCAACATGCATCTTTTTCTTTACTGACATTTACCGATTCCTTAATACTTCGCTCAATTTGTTGAAAAGCATCTTCCCTATTGCGACAGGTCTTCGGATTTCCGTCGTTGTTTTTTATATACTCTCCAGATAGTTAAATTTCCTTATCCGTTTATTTTGACGTCTCCGACAGCGGGTTTTCCATTTAGCTGACAATCACATATCCTGTGATATTTTTCCAGTTAAAAGTAAGACCGTTCTTCTTGCATTCGCCAACTACTTTGTTTGATAATTCTTGCAACTTTTCTTCGAATAAATGCAGGCATGAATTCTAGTTCTTTAAAAGTATCGCGCTATAATGAGTAAATAAATCCTGTGACGAAAGACAAGTTAGTCGTATGCATTTTTTAAATATTTATTTAAAATCTTCTATTTCTGCAGGCACCGTTTTCATCTAAATAAATTTTTTAAAAAATTATAATAAAAAAGAACATTCATGAGAATGTTCTTTTTTATTATAATTTTTTTTTTTTTTATAAGCGTTTCACCCCGAGCAAGGCATGTCACTGCCACTACTGCGCAGGGGGCTACGTAGAATGGAGAAAGGCTGATTAAATATAGGAAATGTCAGAGGCTGGGTGATAGGCGGGTAAGGATACTGAGAATGAGGGTTGGGTAGATGAGAGTGTTCTGAGAATAGTTGGGAGTTAGTTTGATAGGAGGTGTCTATTGACCCTACATTTAAACACCTGGAGATTGTAACTGTCGGGAAAGCAGACTTGTGGAAGGGAGTTCCACAGGCGGGAAGCGCGAGAAAAGAAGCTGTTGGAGTAGAATTTACGGTTACATCTTATTTGTTTAACTGTAAAAGGGTGGGACCTAGTTGCTAATCTAGTATCTCGTGTAAATTCGTGCTTAAGCGGCACCAGTGATCTAAGCTCATCGGAGCAGAAGCCATGAAAGTACTTGTAGAAGAGGCACAGAGAAGCCACATCACGCCGGTGAGAGAGCGGCTGCAGCCGGTCTGCCAAGTCAGTATCAACTGCGTTCCAGATCCTCCTTTTTATTTTGTCAAGAAGCCCAAGGAGAGCAGCAGGGGCACCCGACCAGATATGGCAGCAATATTCAATACACGGGCTGATGGTAGATTTGTATATGTGCAGTATAGATTCAGGTGGGAAAAACTTCCGGGCCCTGCACAGGGAGCCCACTTTCATAGCAGCAGATTTGGCAATGGATTCAATATAGTCATTCCATTTGAGGTCTGCCGAAAGTGTAAGGCCAAGGAAGCGTAGTATTTTACTCTCTGGGAGGCTAGCCTGTCCCATGCTAATGGGAGGTAGATGCGATTGTCTATGGTGGGTAGTTGATAACAGCTTTGTTTTAGAGGCATTGAAATTTACCAACCATTTCCTACCCCAGGTCACTACGGATTGGAGGTCCCTTTCAAGTACGGCAGCGAGGTTCACTTTGTCGTCCAAACCTGGTTTCTGATCGATGCGAGAGTAGATTGTTGTGTCGTCGGCATACATGCCAACTTGGCATCTAATGGTGTCGGGAAGATCATTAATGTAGATCAGAAAGAGCGTGGGACCTAGGATAGAACCTTGAGGGACGCCCGCGTTATTTAAATATTTCGTAAAGTTTTAATTTGTTCTTCGATCGAATAGGTTTGTACAATCTATGAAATAAAGGTTTAGATAATTGTACACCTGAAACGTTTGCTATGATATTCTTATCCTGAAAAATGTATTTTTCGTTCTAGTATCTTTCATGAAGGCACATGATATTAACACGATTCTACTACATGCTCTATTTATTTTAATACTAGTTATTAGTCTTATTATGTGACTCATCAAGCGTATTGTTTCACGCTGTCTGGTTTCTTTGACAGGTGAAAATTAAGCTACTGAGTATTCTGGTATTTCCCCATTATCGTATATTACATTTATGACTCCAGTAAATGTATCAATCACTGAATTATCATGCTTTTAATGTGTTTCTACTCATCCCAGCCAGAATTTCACTTGTCATCTATCTCAAATCTTACTTTTATTGCATATGAATTCTACTGAAGTTTTCATGGGTGCTTTTCTTGAGGCGATCTATTTTCAATCCCTAAACTGTTCTATATATTCATATATATTATTTACATTATTCGGATTATTGTCCTCATCTTTGTTGCCATTTGTACGACGTTTCGGCCGTTGTACGCTCCGGCGTTATCAGGTGCTAGGAATTTCAAACCGAACTCATTATTACAATGAGGGTATGTCATCCTCATTCCTTGCGTAAAGCATCGATTGAAAGTCATGAATTATCTCCCTCTAACCCTGCAAGCCTGGTATTGAAATCGCAACTCTAAGAGTCAAGTCAGGAACTAACCACTGTCTATATCCACTGGGCATTGAGTCCTTTAGAACAAGAACAACTAAAATTTTGGGACTTATAAACCTAATGTCCAGTAACACTTTTTAGCACCGGAAGAAAGCCGGGGCGTATAACGGCCGAAAAGTCGTACAAATAGCAAGAAATATTAGAACAATAGTCCGATTAATGCAACTAATACATCTCAGAAATATCGATAGATTCATATATGTTCATAATCATAGTTGCATATATCTATTTGCAAACAGAATTTGTCGTATTGTTTTTCGCTTTGTTTTAATTTTCCTTTCATTATTGTAGTTTTAAAACATATTTTGCATTTTAACTTGAAGGTGATCAACCTGCAGTCAGCATACGAAGAAGATTTTTTATGTAGAACTCTTTAATAAATCGTTTGCTGATTACTAAAATATCCGTTTACTATGTACTTCATGTCTCCTTCTTGGCATTTCTAAGTCAACTAGTATTATTCAGTATTCTTTAAACCAAGTATTGACTATTATTTGGAATAATTGAAACCATTTTTCTCCTCGGTCATTGCGTGACTCAAGTCCCTACTTTACAACAATTTCACTATCTTGTTCTCTGCCTAATTTTTCATTTACGTCCATCCATAATAATGGTAATTTATTGTAACTTGCTTTGATATTTGGTATTTTCTCGTATGTCGTAATATTCATCTGTTTCTCTTTCCTTTCTTTCTCACGTGCTTGCATATTCCAAGATGATCGCCATATTGAATGGCTTCTCTTTTCGTTTCAACCGAGAAGAACTCTGTCTGACAGTTGCCAGTACCTCCAAACGCACTTCCTCTTGTCTGTATCCAATATTCGTTCGACTACTCTTTCATTTTTCTCTTTTCCAGCGAAGATGATTGTCACTTACAAAATCCCTCGTCATTCCGTCTTTTTCATTTACTCCCAGAATATTAACATCAATCCTTTCCATTTTTTCGTTTTAGTCTTATTTTTACCTTTCTTTATTGCTTTAATGAGAACAGTTATTTTTTGTAAAACACACCGTTACTGAGACTATACACATACACTAATTAATAATAATAATAATAATAATAATAATAATAATAATATATATATATATATATATATATATAAGAAAAATTAAGACAGACACGTTATTTCATGGTAAATCGGAAGTATGGGACTATTTCAGGCGAAACATCATAAGCTTCCGTCTTTATTGTACAAAGGATCCTTTGTACAATAAAGACTGAAGCTGAGGATGGTTCGCCTGAATTAGGCCACACCCCCGATTTGCCATGAAATAACGTGTTTGCCTTAATTTTTCTTATATTTGCTCCGTATGTATTTATATACATATATATTTAGATCTCTCTTAGAGAGTTATCCTACCATTGTATGTACAGGATACTCCTTTGGATTCTTCTATATATATATATACTTATTTACTTCCACACAGATACATATATATATATATATATATATATTGTTATTTTTACTTGCTTGATCATATATGTATATATATATATATATGTATATATTGTTCTTTATATACATATATATATATTTATATATATATGTATGTATGTTGTTGCGAGGATGCATTTATATATAAAAATAAAATTAATGATGTCTAAAAAGTTGCAGTAAGGTATTCATTTGAGTCCTACTTTTTATGACAAAAAAGTTTTAATTCATGAAGTGGTTGTAAAATAAGGAAATTAAGAATAGAACGTTTGGAAGATGCTAGATGTCCGAGAAAATTCGAGTAAAGTCTAGAGAATTCTAAAGGATTCTATGTAAATTAGGTGTTTCCCCTTATAAAAATAGGTTATAGGAAGAGAGTAGCCAGTTGTTAACAGGATGTGCTGACATTGTCAACTCGGGACCGATTAATTAAAACCTCAAAGAGAACCTTATAGAACTACATGAGTAAATCGGTATTTTTGACTCTTTCATTGACCAAACTAATAATTATTCTTTATATACACATTTGAGGATTTACAAAAAGTATAGCATTTAAACTTCTTTGCTATCTGAACTGGTTAAAGATATTTTACACCTTTCTTCCCCTTCGTAACACTTCGCCTGCCAGTAGTAAACTCTGGTTTCTGTTTTGAATGCAAAAAATTATAAATTTTGTATATATATCATTTTGTGTTTATCGTAAATTAAATATTTGTATGAGATTTTAACACTGAGTTTTGGTCAATCATTTTTTTCCTTTTGTTACACTTAACACGTTACAAAATATATTTATCACTCGCACACATAAATATATACCAGTGATTACACAGTTTTCTAGATGCCTTGTAAAAAGACAGAATGCTGGAAAATGTTTTTTAACTTTTCCAAGACAATTAAGACAAAGAGTCTACAAACTGAATCAGTAAGAATTCGAACGCAGTCTCCAGCTTGCAGTCACACATATATATAAAGCATGTATGTATATATACATTTATATTTATCATTTCACTCAATGAAAGGGGGAGCGACTAGTACTCAGGGCGTTACAATGAAAAAAAGTCTGGGTGCAGGGTGTACTGTGGAAAAGACAAAATGAAGATAGAAAATGGCAGCTGAGGTTGCATTTAGATTTTTGGGAAGTGTAGTTATCAGGAGGGATGTGTTTTGTGGTACAGTGGATATCGGCTCGGAACGAGAAACCGGGGAGCCGAGTTCGAATTCCAGTTGAATCCATTTTGTTCACTTACGCGCAAATACCCTTGGGAAAGGTATTAATCCGTCTCTTCCTTCCAGTTATGGGTTAAATAGCAGGTCAGATTGGGTTCTATATCCTTGGTCGGCAACCAGTCTACCGCAGAAAGAAATGGCAACCTACTGCGGGATAATCTTCTACCCAGTCAGTCATTTCTCTTTCGAGACATGATCGCCCAAGCGTGTATCACGTATGGCACTTAACTGACTGAGTTATCATGGAAGCAAGTAAACGGAAAAGAGCTCCACGGGTGGGAAGTAAGAGAAAAACTGTTGGATTAGAAGTGAGGTTTATATTGATTTATTTCAACGGGTTCTTTCTGATGATCAGTATTAATTTCCTTTTCGTTTCCATCCTTTCCAAAACCTCATCATTGCTCACATGCTCGATCCATGATATTTGCAGCATCCTTTTGTAGAACCACATTTCAGTTGCTTCAAGCTTTTCCTTCATCTTTGATGATATTGTCCAGCATTCACTGCCATATTGAAGAACAGACAACACATATAAATTCGTTACTCTCTTCTTTGTTTTTTAACAACATTGTCCTGTTTCTTAATACTTTACTCAACTTCTGGAAAGCTTCCTTCGCCATGCCAATTCGCCTTTGGATCTCTGTGTCGCACTTTCCGTCTTCTGCTATAACACTTCCCAGGTAGTTAATTTTTTGTACCTGCTTGATTCTAGTATCCCCGACCTGTATTTGGTATATTGGGCTGCCCTTTTTACTGATGACCATGCATTCGGTTTTCCTGCAGGTTATTTGTAGTCCTTTCTTATCACTCTCTTTAGCTACCTTCTGTAGGAGGTCTTGTAGTTTCCTTTCTGTGTCTGCTATCAGCACTATATCATCTGCGTACCTTGGATTGTTTAACCATTTCATTAATGAGAAACATAACCGTTCCTCTCCACCAACATAACCGTTATTATTTTTATTATTATAAGAGTTTCTTGTGCTTGTATTATTTAATAACATTTTCTCAGAGAATATAGTGACAGCAATCTTTTGAAATGCTCTATTGAAATTGCTCCCTCTGTCTGTTAATTTCTTTATGTGTTCTGTTGAAATGATAGAACGTCTACGGTCATTATCTGAGAGATTTTCGTGTAGTCCTTTAAGATAACTAAATCTGCTTTCGTGACCCGAGTTTAAAAGTGTCATAGAAATTTCTACTTTTCTCGAGGACAACATTTCTTTTGGTTTTGTCATATATCTGCAGGGCCAAATAAAAGCCTTCTGCCCAATCTCAGTGAATCATCGTCCCTATTGTCAATATTTTCGTACATCTACTAATCTAATTTCTTATATTCACTCCTATGATTTCTTGTCAACTTTGTCTTTTCACTGGCAAAATTTACTATTTTCTTTTTCACTTGACTATTTTGGCTTCGATGTTGTTAACTATAAGACACTTATCTAAGGTGTTCTTACTAGGGATTCCATTTTGTCTTTCAAATATCTTTTGAAATAAATTCCCACATCATTCCGTCTGTAATTACTTTTTTGTGGCTTGGATACTTTGTTTTTTTTTTGTTGTTTTTTTTTTTGCTAGTACTTTTTCCCTTCTAATTCACTATTTCTTACGCTTTCGTAAGAGACTGGAAGCAACAGAAATGTCGTTTTACAGGAGGATGCCGAGGATACCATAGACCGAACAGGTTAGCAATGACGAAATTCTAGAGAAAATGGGGAAAAAAAGAAACTTGATAAAATTTCTAGGACACGTAATGTGGAATGAAAGCTCGGACAGTTGGACAGACTGAAGACAAGGAAGGCAGAGGAAAACAACGTACTTAGTGAGTTTAACTAAATGTATGGCGAAACAGGTTTTGGAAGAAATAAAAAAGAAAGACAAAATTTATAAAGAAGCACAAAGAAGAGAAAATTGTGGAGAGCTATGATCGTCTACGCTTTGAGAAAACATGGTGCATGACGAAGAAGTGTTGGTACAGTTTTTAGCATGGTTTTCCTTTGCTGCTTCCTCTTCATTATTCTACTGACGTTCGAGTAAACATAATTTTCCTACTGATAAAATTCATAGACTTCCTCTCTTTATATGGTCTTTAAGGACTCTTTTTTTGCAAGAAAAGGATCCAGGGACCGTCCTTAATTTTCTCGTCCTCTAGATCTATAGACCTCATTTTTTTTTTATTCTTTATTTTTTGCCCAGTATAGGAAGAGTTCCGTATATTATTATTGCTGTCATTATTACTATTATTATGCTTACTGCCATCGTGGCCAACATTATACCATGCATATTATTATTATTATTATTATTATTATTATTATTATTATTATTATTGTTGTTGTTGTTGTTGTTGTTGTTGTTGTTGCTGTTGTTTCGAGTCTGCTTGTTGTCTTACAAACTGCTTCACAGGTTCAGCCTGAAACTTCAAGAGACTTCAAGTTAACAGATGATTGTTGATATAATTAGTTGTATATTTATCTGACATTCCCAGCAATATTTAAAAAAATATGGTGTTGTATGTTTGCCTTTGTTAGTTTAAGCCTTCATTAAACTATGCATATACATGGACAGCTAGACCTTATGTACTGCTAAAATGTAGAATCAGATTTAATGTATGAAAGACGAGAATAATTTAACAGGTAAAAAATTCGGTAAACACATTGAAGAATTTTCAAAATATGAAGAAAAAGCATTCAAAATATGTAAGATTCTGTGAATATATATATAGGTGCATGAAAATTTCAGTAGCATAAACCGATAACCTGAAACATTTTAAAAATCTTTTCTGAAGATATTAGAAATATCCATGTGTTTAGTCTTTTGCATTTCAACAAAATGGATTGACAATGTAGTCGAGAAACAATTCTTTTAATACTTTGTTTCTATGGGATACCAATAACAATTTCTATTGCCTGAGTTTTTAGATGCTACATCTGAATTTCAATTTCATGATACTTGTATTCACTTAGTTTTAGGGACAATTCGATTTAAATTTTTGCATCCGCAGAGATTATTACCTCAGTCAGTAAGCACTTTTTCACCAAATGTTTTGCAATCATATCCGGTTTATTGGCTTATATTGTTCTGTTTGTGTTGGAAAAATTCCATAGTGTAAATACATTTTCATGAGATGCCACAGAATTTGTTTTGTGTCCTCACCAGTTTATCTGCAAATAATAATAATAATAATTATTATTATTATTATTATTATTATTATTATTATTATTCATTGTGCTACTGGGAGACGTGTGAGCGACGTTACGATTATTACCAAAAGAATGGAATTGGCAAATCGATTTCAAATTCCAACTGGGGCAATTTGTGTTCACACCATATTAGTGCTCTTGCGTAGGTCATAAATCCGTTTCTCCCCTTAGCTATAAGTAAATTCTATCATACGGATTCCTTCATTAATATATGGGAAAGCCTATCTTAGTGATAGGGCTAGTGATAGGGCTAACATTCACTTGCTACAGAATACACAATTACATCGTTCGGTGTGTGGCTTGTGGCTCTATTGGATGTTGTTAGAAATCAACAGAGTGCAAGTTCCTCCAGTAATCTTACATCTGAATATGCGAGTTGATTTTACTAATGTTTCTATCTGATTTCTATACTTCTTCAGATTTCAAGGTTTCCCTGATGTGTTTTAGTAAGAATTTTTACAACATTGAAACGTTGGTCTCCTTTAATGACGTATGCAACTATTTACATCTTTTTCTATATGTTTTCCACTTCTTGGGATAGTCCACGGTATTTTAATAAATACAAGTAATCAAAGTTCGCTCAGGTGGTCACCGATTGGGAGGTTTTGTTAATTACCTAAATATGACTCCCAAGTAGATATGGCTACCTCATCCGGTAAAATTTAAAACAAAGATTCCACAACCCGTCATATGCTTCCCCTACTCCTGTTCCTGAACAGAGATTCATAGTAAATCAGCCTGTATGAAATATGCACAGTTATTTAAGATCTACGAACTGACCCAAAAATCTGTGGTAATATTTTTATAAGAGCACAAAACAAGGCTCAAGAGCCAGCCACGTAAAAAGATTATTGAATAATGTGTGTGATAAGAACCTAAAAGAAAAAAGTTAGGAAGTAAAGATGAGAATATGGAGAATAGAAAATGATTGATCTTAAATATGAAAAGGTTGAGGTTGTGTGTTCCGGGAAGCATTCAATCGAGAGTATCTTCCGCCAAATAATAGTTCTTGGCTACTGACCAGGATATTTACCGTACAACATCCTCATTACCCAAGAAAAAATATGAATATAATAACCCCTCCAATCAATTAAAATCAGGAACCAGCAATTTTTCTTTTTAATCATTTGACTCCAAGCAAGACAGTTATACTGCCACTACTGAGCAGGGGGTTACATAGGAGAAAATGATGAGAAAGAGGGTAGGTTATATGGGGCGTCGGGAGGAGGGTAACAGAAGGATGAGAATAGTGGTGTGATAGCCGTGGAGTAGATGGAGAAAAGAGCTTGAGAGAAAGGATGAGAGATAGTGAGATAGGAAATGACTATTGACCTTACATTTAAATTCTTGGAGATTGTAGCTGTCAGGGAAGCAAGTATACGGAAGAGAATTCCACAGGCGGGAAGTGTAAGAAAAGAAGCTGTTAGAGTAGAAATTGCGGTTATCTTTTATCGGCTTCTTTATAAATAGGTAGGACCAAGTTGCTCGTCTAGTAGCTCGTGTAAATTTATACATAGGAGGCACCAGTGAGCTAAGTTCATTGGAGCAGAAGAAGTGAAAGTATTTGTAGAAGACGCCCAGGGAAGCCACGCCGGTGAGAGAGCGACTGCAGCCGAGCTGCCAAGTCGGTATCGATCACATTACAGATATTCCGATGGATTTTGTCAAGAACTCCGAGGTGAATAGCAGGGGCACCCGACCAGATGTAGCAACAGTATTCAATACACAGGCGGATGGTAGATTTATATATGTGCAAGATGGATTCAAACGGGAAAAACTTCCTGGCCTGCATAGTGAACCGACCTCCTTAGCAGCGGATTTTTACTATAGATTTGATATAGTCATTCCACTTGAGATCTGCTGAGGGTGTTAGCCTAAGGAGGCGTAGTGTTTTAGTCTCAGGGAGGCTAGCATGATTCATGTTAATGAGAGGTAGGAGCGATTGTCTATGATGCTTAATAGATAGCAGCTTCGTTTTGAGAGCATTAAAATTTACGAGTCATTTCTTACCTCAGTACATCACAGATTGGAGGTTCTTTTCAAGCTCGGCAGCGACGTTTGCTTTGTCAGCCTCAGCAGATTTTTGATCAAGGCGAGAGTAAACGACGGTGTCGTTAGCGTATATGTTTATTATTATTATTATTATTATTATTATTATTATATTTTTTACTTTAGTTTACTCATTACAAGATACAAGGACTACTGAGTAAGATTATTGCTACTGAGGGAAAGAAGCAAGTGCATATTTTAAGGATATGTAGGACAGGCTGCAATTAGCTCTTCAGGTTAAGGTCAAATGGTTAGAGGAGTATCTTTAAGCGGAGTATGTCCCACAATGTAGCATTTCTGGGGAGTAGCTGTCTGAGTAGAACTTTCTCTTTACTGAATGGTTTACCAACGTAAACATGGTTTCCCGAATGATATTTGTGAAGGTCTGAGCTGGTGAGACTAAAAAATATAACTCGATAGAATATTTCTTATAGCAATCGCGATAGAGTCGTGAGAGGTTTAGCTTTATGGGGGAATAATTCATCACACAAAAAGCTGAATAACTGATTTTGAACTCTGGCATGACAGGAGATGGAGGTCTGGGTAACACTACACATGATATGACAGTAATCGATACCTTTTTCGGAAAGTATTAGGAGTTAGGTATTTTCTGGAGGAATACAAGGAACCGGGTATTCTTTCAGCATCTTTAGTGATGGAATGAGCTTTCGACCCAATAGACGTTCCAGACAATGTACCTTACAGCATATAGCCACTTATCAGGATTGAAGATTATGACTGCTGAGCTGGTTTGAGGGTATGACCATTCATCAGCATTGGAGGGTACGCCCACCACTCGGAAGGATTAGAGAGCATGTTTATTCAGTTGGATTGTAGCACATGACCAGTTATCAGAACACTCATTTGGATTGTAGGGCATGATCGCTTATCAGAATTGGAGGGTATGACCACTCATCTGAATTCGAGGGAATGACCACTAAGCTGAAATGGAGCGAATGATCACTCATCAGAATTGGTGGGGAGCATAGCCACTCAGCAGGATTGGAAGTTTTGACCACTCAGCCGGATTGGAGAGTAGGACCACTCATCAAGATTAGAAAGAAAGGCCACTCATAGAGATTGAAGGGTATAACCACTTAGCTGGATTGGAAGAAACTGCTGTAAATTTTGTTTTCTCTGTTTTATTGTCGGCATCGTGGTATTCAAATTCAATAAAAATGTTGTCGAAGCAATAGATGTTATATTTATCTTATTTCTTTTTTTTTTCTAATAGAAAAGAAAGAAAAGTCAAAACCATGGCACCGTGCCATAATATATTACCTTGGTAGAAATTAACTCTTGCCTTTTGCGTTGTTTGATCTGCAAAGTAAGTACTTCGCTCGGAGCCTTCAATCCATGGTGGTCTCTCTAATCATTAGTTCTTTTTTCCTTCCGTACTCTCTCTCTCTCTCTCTCTCTCTCTCTCTCTATATATATATATATATATATATATATATATATATATATATATATTGATATCCATTTACGTAAATAAAAAAAAATGATCAAAACTTATTTTCTGGCACCTTCAAGCAAATTTATTTGCAGAAGGAAACATTTCATCACAACTGTAGCAAATGTAAACCGGTTTATCTGATGACGTTGTTGATTTCCTTTGTCAAATAACTGAAGACATTTTTAATCTGATCAATCTTGTTTTAATACTGTTAGAACTGAAACAGGTCCCGATCATTACTTAGATATGACTCTCAAGTAGACATGGCTACCTCATCCCGTAAAATTTAAAACAAAGATAACCCTCTCCACAACCTGTTATATGCTTTGCTTCTGCTCCTGAACAGAGATTCATAGTAAATCAGCCTGTAAGAAATATACACAGTTATTTAAGATCTAAATCTGACGTTTTATATTCCACAATATAATTTTCCTTTCATTTCAACCCGACACTTTTCTAAATAAGCTTTCAAACTTATTTGTAAGTGGAACTTTGTCTGTGAGTGTGTCCGTTACCTATAGACTCCGAAACGGCTGAACCGATTTTCTTGAAAATTTACACAGTTGCAAAATAAGCATCTGCGAGTGTTCTTATGTAGGTTTTGTGTCGAGGTACCCCCGATAAATATCGAAAATCGATAACCGAAAAAATCGAGTTATAAAAGGAGTGGTCCGATTTTAATCAAATTTGATACACTCATAGACAAAGACATAAGAAACGATATTCAGAAGTTTCAAAGTTGCACTTCTTACAATAGTGTAGAAAATTTTATATCGATACCAGGAAATCAAAATTTGACTTACATCCATTCATTTTTCTTTCAGTCTACGGTTTCGCTTTAACTGGAAACAACTATTGCTTTTTAGTCTTTCGTGCCAACGTCCAAAGAGTCTGAGCTCCAGTACCATGGATTAGTTTTAATGCTTACATTAGACCCAAGCAACACCGGGCTATACTGCTAGTATTCTATAAAAATGTTACATCTAAAATAATGTTATAGATTCTTATATTTGCGGTTGTTTTTACTTGTTCTTCTTTTAAGATTTCATGTTTTATCTTTACTTGACACCGTTCCTGCTTTCCTACGAATATCTAGTGTATGATGAGATGACTCGGCTGATGACATTGTCATTCTTAGTCATGTAAAAATCATCTCGACATTTTTAACAAACTTTCCAAGAAGTAAGACTTAAGAAAACCCATTCCGAAACAGAAATCATAATCTGGAATTGAAACGAAAGTAACGATGGCACCTACCCTGAATCTATCATAAAAATACAGGATGGGAAATGAATAAATAGTAAAGAAATACATTCTTCTTCTTCTTCTTCTTCTATGTGCCCTGTCCCTTCAGGAATTAGACGACCATGGTTCTTCACGTCTTCCTATCCCTAGTGGCTCTTAGTATGTTTGCTCCTGTTAATCCTGGCAACCCCCGTTCCGTCATCCACCTGATCAGGCCCTGCAAATACGTTATCCGCTTCCTTCCTCTGTCTATCTTTCCTTCTATCTGGCCAGTCAATATCAGGTTCTCCAAGCTCTCCTTTTTCATTGCGTGTCCCAGGAACTTCAGTTGTCTCTTCCTGATAATCAGTATTAATTTCCTTTTTGTTGCCATTCTTTCCAACATCCCATCGTTGCTTGCATGCTCAGTCCACGATATCCGCAACATCCTTCTGTAGAACCACATTTCAGCTGCTTCAAGTTTTGTCCTCATTTTCGATGATATTGTCCAGCATTCACTGCCATATTAAAGAACTGACATCACATAGTAATCCAGCATTCTTTTCTTTGTTTCTAGTGAAATTTTCCTGTGTCTTAGTACTTTACTCAGCTTCTAGAACGCGTCCTTTCCCATTCAATTCGCCTTCGGGTCTCTGTGTCGCACTTTCCATCTCCTGTTAGAACACTTCCTAGGTATTTAAATTGTTGTACTTGCTTGATTCTGGTATCCCCCGCCTGTATTTGGCATTTTGGGTTGCACCTTTTGCTGATGACCATGCATTCAGTTTCCTTGAAGTTTATTTGTAGTCCTTTTTTGTCACTCTCCACCGCTACCTTCTGTAGGAGGTCTTGTAGTTTCCTTTCCGTGTCTGCAATCAGCACTGTATCATCTGCATACCTTATGTTGTTCAAGTTGTGTCCTTCAATAACAAATCCTGGCGTGTCATCTAGGGTCCTCAAATATTCTCGCTGTACAAGTTGAACAAATCCGGTGAAAAGACACATCCTTGTCTTACGCCTCTTTCTATCTTTTTAAATCTACTGAAATCGTTACCTGTTCGTATGCAGGCCGTTAGTGTATCTATTACTTATGACAAATTTAGCAGCGTCGATTAGAAAGTTAGATAAAGCTTTGTGCATCACTTCAGCACTACTATGAAACAGTAATATCAACCCGAGAAATCGAGTCATGCACTTAAATAGCCTCGTCAGATTTAGACTCTCGTCTGGATATCATTCCTGGCTTCTAAGTCGTTGAAAAATGCATAAACTATCAGTTGTATAGAACAGTCTTCTGTGACTAATGCTTCAAATGACTTCACGTGAAGGAATCTTGCATAACTTATAGAAGACTATTCTTCATCAGTCCTGATTGACCTGCGTGACATAATCACAATGAACAAATAAAAAGGTAACTGAAGACTTCAAGCAGCAACTAAAATAGATATAATTCGAAAATTAATATTAATATTATTAAATTAATATTAATATAATTCGAAATTAAAATAACGACATAATTAAAATGTTGATTTTTCCACCCTTCATCAATCCTAGTAAATCTGTGTCATGTCAGGGATTTTTTAAATTCCCCCTCGAAATAACTCTAATAAGTGTATGAATGGTGTTTTTCTAAGCTGCACTTAGATGTGGTATAAGGTCGAAAGTATGGGTCACCCAGTGAGCATCGAACTCACGACTCAATTGTAATAATCTAAGGGAGACAAGAGTGTGAACAAATACACCACGTTGAGGAATCCCAAACAAGTGAGTCAATGAATGTTGAATGTTTCATGTACGCACCCCGGAATGGCATTTTTGTTTTTTTTAAATTTCATTAACTTTGCAATAATTCTTCTTCTATGTGCCCTGTTCCTTCAGGACCTAGGCGATCATGGGTTTCCACGTCTCATTATCCCTGGTGGCTTTTAGCACACCTCCTGTTGTACCATGCAACCCTCGTTCCATCATCCACATTCTTTGATTTTTAACGAAATTGATTGTCCTGTGTCTTAATACTTTACTCAACTTCTGGAATGCTTCTTTCGCCATCGGATCTCTGTGCCGCACTTTCCGTCATCTGTTATAAAACTTCCCAGGTATTCAAATGTTTGTACCTGCTTGATTCTAGTATCTCCGACCTGTATTTGGCATATTGGGCTGCCCTTTTTTTTTTGCAATAATTAATAGAGCAAATATTTATCATTGCTTTCAAAAACGAGGCAAGTTAAGTAATATTTTCATCTGTATATCGTCTGTTACAATTGCAAATGACTATGACTTGTTCTTTTCAAACTTAGATGTATAAAACAAAAATATTCTATAGATATATATTTATCATAGCATCTTTCGCTCTCTCTCTCTCTCTCTCTCTATTTCTCTCTCATCTCTCTCTCTATCATGTAATCCTTATGATTACATGATTTTCTTTTACTTTTATCATCTTAATTTAACTTATTTTCTGTTGACATTTCTTTTTTTTTAATCATTTCACCCCAAGCAAGGCATTCCACTGCCACTATTGCGCTTGGGGCTACATAGGGGAAGATAAATAGAAAGAGTGGTTAGATATAGGAAATGTCAGAAGGGGGGTGACAGGTAGTTGGGTGGGTGGGAAGAGTGTTTGAAAGAATGGAAGCGAGTTAGTTTGTTAGGAGGTGTCTATTGACCTTACATTTAAACTCCTGGAGATTGTAGCCGTCGGGGAAGTCGTCATGTGGAAGAGAATTCCACAGTAGGGAAGTGCAAGAAAAGAAACTGTTGGAGTAGAAGTTGCGGTTGCATTTTATCGGTTTCACTGTAAAAGGGTGGGATCTAGTTGCTAATCTAGTATCTCGTGCAAATTCGAACCTAGGGGACACCAGTTCATCGGAGCAGAAGCCGTGAAAGTATTTATAGAAGAAACACAGGGAAGCCACGTCGCGCCGGTGAGAGAGAGACTGCAGGCGGTCTGCAAAATTGGTATCGATCACAGTACAGACCCTCCGCTGTACCTTGTCGAGAAGCCCAAGGAGAATAGCAGGGGCATCCGACCAGATATGGCAATAGTATTCAATGCACGGGCGGATGGTAGATTTATAAATGTGCAGGATAGATTCAGACGGAAAAAACCTCCGGGCCGTGCACAGAGATCCGACTTTCATAGCAGCGGATTTAGCAATGGATTCGATATAGTCATTCCACTTGAGGTCCGCTGAAAGTGTGAAACCAAGGAGGCGTAGTGTTTTACTCTCTGGGAGGCAAGCCTGGTCCATGCTAATAGGAGGTCCATGAGTATTTATTAAAATAAAAATGCATATAAATAAAAAGTGCTAGGAACCTTCGAATAACCTAAAAAATTGACTTCCAGGATTCTATTTTCCAGTAAAAGTCTGTTGAGAGAAATAAATTATAAATTGAAACCAACAATAACGCTAAATGTTTGATCAATAAATGTCCAATATTTGTTGTATGGAAACGATTATCACAATATTACCATTACTTTTTAATCTGATTTAAAACCCCGATTCTTTACGAACTATAAATGAGGACTGATAGCTATGAACTCTTTTTATAAACTTTTAAAATGTTTCTTACTTTTAATAGAAATCACTAAAACAATTAGAAGGGGATTGTATAAAAAATTTTTAAAAGATAAAATTAAAATTAAAATTAAAATTAAATTTTAAAATTTTTTTAAAAGATAGTGATCTGCACAGCTTTCTTGAATTAATTTTTTGAAAATTTTAACATTTCCAGAGAGCAAAATATTTTGTGTAAAAAGAAGAATATTTTTTTCTTTACAGCTAAAACCCTCATAAAACTCTGAAATATAAAGTTTCATCCAAATTTTTTTTAATTAAGGTAAGGTAAGGTAAAAGGAACTGAGAATCTTGTACACACACGCATATATATATATATAAATATATATATATATATATATATATATACATCATGTTATTTATTCTCACAAGAATAACAAAAAGTGATATATATATATATATATATATATAGCATATTGTTTATTCTTCCGAGAAAAAACATTATATATATATATATATATATATATATGTGCGTGTGTGTGTGTATGTGTGTTTTCACATATGTAGTTAATAAGATGTACCATTGTTAGAAAAACAACATTTATTTTATATTACAACTATTAAACTTTCAACATAATCTTCTCGTTTTTTTTTTTCAATTTGAAATTATATTTAGCTAGGATGTATTCATTTACATACGTGTATGTGTGTGTCTGTCCCTGCCAAGTCTGTCTGCCCGTGCGCGATACGTGTGTAAAATTTTATATGTGCATAGATAGATAGATAGATAGATAGATAGATAGATATTTGATGTAATTTTTGTATGTGTAATAAAATTGTAAAGACATGAACATCATACGTGCGTTTTGGCCGACATTTATAAGAGCTTCTCTGGCTGTTCGTGTGGTTGTCCGTTACTATAACTACAAATGTTCAGCGTTGGTTTAGTATCAGTGGCCTTTTGCCAAACTAAGCTGTAGTATTTAAGCGTTGTTCTTGAATAGGGCTACGAACACACAAACACAGAGACAAACAAGACAAACTTGCATCGGATTAAGAAGAAGAAGAAGAAGAAGAAGTCATCCTTTGTGGCATTAACTAGAAGTTAGATATTTCAGATATGAACTATTCTCTTTCCCTCCCTCGATTTATCTAAACATATGCACACACACACACACGCACACGCATTTTCTCTCATTCTAGTTATTTATCTCACCTAATCTCTATTGTTCCTTTTTTCCCTCCTTCTCTCACTTTCACTCTCTTTCCCTCTTTCTCCATCGCTCTCCCCTCCCCCTCTCCCTCCCTCTCTCTTTCTCTCTCTCTCTCTCCCCTTCTCTCTGAATAAACTTAAATCAATTTTATTCAGTATTTATTCTTTCTCATCTATAGAAGGGAACTTCAGATACTGCATATTTATAAACTCGCAAACGAGATTTATATTTGATATTTATGCGATGGTGACATTCACTGTCGACTATGATGGATATGTTTGTTGACGATAGATATCTCACCACACACACACACACGCACACACACACACACAGATATATATATATATATATATATATATATATATATATATATGCAAATACGTTTGATTAAAAAATATCGACGAGAGATCTGTCTGCTTAATTCTTTCTGATTTTCGTACAAGGTGTTTAATAATTTTCTACAAGATTTGTATTAACTGACCGAAGTTCGTATTTTGTTAATAATGTGTTAAGTTACTTTCGACCATCGCAGTTATTTTCAAGAACCAAGTTAGTGTCTATGTGACAGGGAGAATTTCATATTCTACATACTGGTATTCGTTGGAAATCCAGACGTTCGAAATAGTCTACGTTGACAACATTTGTAACGATAATTGGGAATAAGGCCGCACAAAAAATGGGATTTAATTATTCATTATTTTATAATTATTTATACCTTTTATTTTAACGTGCACACATACTATCTTAATATAATAAAAATACAAATAAATGAATGAAAAGAATAAATTTAAAGAAAAAAGATTTATAGGCATGAGGAAGTGTGCTTTCCTTATAAGGAAAAATGCAGCCTTGCAGAAATGTTTACGAATAGTCGTAAAGTAAGCTGGATTAAACGGCGGTTCATCCTAAAAATGGGGACATATATTCGACACCTCAGGGAGAGCACTCTTTTTTATTAGGAGAATTTCGAATACGCAGGCCGGTAGATGTAATATCCACTGTATAAAATGAAAATGAAGAGAGTATTTCAAATACGACTATCCGCTAATAATAACGTTTTACGATATATATATATATATATATATATATCGTGCTGAATACACCGACTCCCGTTCGATCACTGAAGTTAAGCAACATCTAGTTTGGTCAGTACCATGGGTGACCATTTGGGAATACCAGGTGCTGTAAACGTAAGGACCAAGAATGATCCACCGGTCCTCCATATTTGGGGGTTGGGTGCAGGGCTAACAACCTTGCCCCGTAAAAAACAGTGTGTTACAGAAACAGCAACAAAATGTTGCTGTTCTATGCACCATCTGGGTGTGATGGGCAAATTATATATGCATGTATGTATATATATATGCATTAACAGCCAAGTATCGTAAACTGATTGTATTCCTTAATATGTTCGGAGCTTACTGACAGTTCTAATTGTAACCAAGTGCAGGACTAAATTAAACTTGATAGATAGATAGATAGATAGATAGATAGATAGATAGATAGATAGATAGATAGATAGATAGATCATGAACAGACTGAAATAAATAGATAGATAGATAGATAGATAGATAGATAGATAGAAATAGGCTTATGGATATATATTCTATGCGTGTTGGGTACCTTGATGTGGTGTAATGGTTAACAAGTTTGTCTTGCTAGAATCATAATAATTGATTAGTGACTTCAATCTTCACTGTGTGTTCCATACTTTCGGCCTTCAGCCACATCCAAACTACGCTTAGAAAAACACCATATTATTATTATATATTATTACAACGTGTGACGTTCTATGTACTTACCATAGTTATTCTACTTTAAACGATAGATAGCTGTGCATCCATTGTTTCTTTCCATACCAGACTAATTCTTGCTTAGCGGTTTATTTATATAGGATATATGTTCCACAACTTTTTAACCATTGCGTGACTTCAATACATTTAGCAGATTCCTATAATAGAAATATATATAGAGAGATAAATACCTCTAATAAGTAGTTAAATTGATAGATATAATGATATAAATTATGAAAGAAAAAAAAAACATACAAGCAGTGAATATATATATATATATATATATATATATATATATATATACTAAATTACAGCTAGCGTTATGGATAATAGAATTATATTTTTCAGGGTTTTTTTCTTTCCTGACAATAAAATGTGTCTACAATAGAACCACCCAGGAATCATTGTTTATTTACTACTTCAATGTTTTTGTTTTTTGTTGTTTTTTTTTAGCTGAATATACATCTAACCAATCTTTTCTTTGTTTCTCGCTTATATATGCTTTTTTAATATTTAGTTATAATTTTATTCGTTTCTTTAAGGCTCTCGTTATTACCGCGTTATTTGTAGCAGAATGCTTAAACACCGTTTACACAGAACTATCTTCATGGGAAAGATTTTACTTTAGAGATAAGAAGCATATATTTGATTTCTCACCCTCAGTTTTTAAAATACATTCTAATCTTATTTTTTAACGAGACCTTTAATTATTACATTTTATCTCTTTTTGATTCATTATCGCATTTTTTCATCATTCTATTTAAAAAGAAAATGTTTGAGGCGTCAAATATGCGGTTCGGCTTATGAGGAAACGCTTTCCCTCTCATCTAATTTCATCAGATATGTGTGCGTTTAATTTCATCTGTTGCTGTTGTATATGCATGAGTAAGCATGCGCACTTATGCAACTGACGATGCGTCTGTCGTTGTGAGTGTGGGACGCAGTGTATATATACGAGTATATGTACGAAAAATTAGATAATTAAATCTTCTGCGACTTTTGTTTTAATTCTGAGGAATGCATATCTATATGATAGCAGCCGTTCACTTCGTATTTAGTCATTTTCACTGCCATGCTTGTTGACGTAAGTTCCATCCATAAAGATTCTAATTCTCTTCTTTATAGACACACGCACACGCAAAGACGTTTCTTCTTTCAAGAGAGGTAGAAAAATATGTTTCTCACTCTCTGTGCCTCTCTCTCTCCCCTCCCCCTTTCTCTCTGAAAATTTTTATATGTGTTCGTTTTTTGGAAATTTTCCGTTCGTATTCTCAAAATTAAATTTTTGTTCTTTTCCAGATTTTCTTTATCTTTTTTAAATAAAATCTATTTTCTTAATATTTCTCATCTATAAATCTCTATATCAAGTCTCGATGATTATATATAATTCTTCTCATCACATTATCGCTATAGTTGGCTATACATCTACTTTTTAAATTTTCTTCTCAAAAACTATTTATCTTGTCTCTATACATTTACGTTTCTTTGTATCTCTTTACGTATATATATATATATATATATATATATATATATATATATATATATATATACAAGCCTGTTTTACTGTATCACAGCTCATCAGTGTGGCTAAACACATCCAGTTGTTTCTGGCCAGGATCGAAATTCGGCCCATTTGGTGTAAATTTGGAGTATATATATTGTTATTTTTATATCTCTCTTCTTTTGATTACATCTTGATATATATTTTCAATATCTATATTTCTACTTTTTAATAACCCTCGATTTCTTCTCTACATTTTTTCTTTTTCCCTCTCTCTCACAATATATATATATATATATATATATATATATATATATACTATAGTCATCCGCACACAGATCTGTTTCGCTGTATTACAGCTCATCAGTACGGCTTAGACCCCGGTCACTTCCCCTTTTCTTTTTTTTTTAATCATATCACCCCAAGCAAGGCGAAAACGCCACTGATGCGCAGGGGGCTACGTAAGAGTGAAAAGATTGGAAAAGAGAAAAACCGGAAACCACAACCTAAACAGGAAACAAGGAATGAGTCTGTTCAATAGATGTGGGTGGAGTGTGAACCGGGCGATAGTTTAGTCTATCTACTCCAATTGAAAAAAAATAAAATAAAATAAAGAGAGAAAAGATTGGAAGAGAGAAAAAACGGAAACCACAACCTAAACAGGAAACAAGGGATGAGCCTCTTCACCTGTTCAATATACGTGGGTGGAGTGTGAACCGAGCGATAGTTTAGTCTATCTACTCCAATTGAAAAAAAAATAATAGTGAAAAGATTGAAAAAGAGAAAAGCCGGAAACCACAACCTAAACAGGAAACAAGGGATGGTCCTCTTCACCTGTTCAATAGACGTGAGTGGAGTGTGAACCGGGTGATAGTTTAGCCTATCTACTCCAATTGAAAAAAAAATAAAATAAAAAAGAGAAAAACCGGAAACCACTACCTAAACAGGAAACAAGGGATGAGCCTCTTCACCTGTTCAATAGACGTGGGTGGAGTGCGAACCGGGCGATAGTTTAACCAATCTACTCTAATTTCCTAACCCAGGATTGAAACCCGACCACATTGGCGTCATCGGTGATTCTACCTCTAGGCCACGAGCGTCCAGTAGAAGCAGGTAGGCTTTTTACCGCGTATAAACACGCCCAAGAGCTATAGTGTTCCTATTCCTTATCAAATGATCGGTGCGTAAATGCCGGAGTAACTACTGTTTACAAAGTCTACCACTCTTCCAGAGTGCTCAATCATGATATATATATATATATATATATATATATATATATATATATATATATATATATATTCTTATATCTTTCGCCTTCCCCTCTGTATTTTCTATGCATCTACATTTCCTACTCTGGTATCCTTTCTCTATTGCATATCTGCCCATTTATTGAGACAAGTAGAGAAAGAGCAGAAGACCATAAGCCGATGTTTAGCAAGCTTATCCCCAATGTTATAGCTAGAGCTGCCACTTAAAACCACAAACAGCAAAGCATATGTTCTCTCTCTTTATCTCTCTCTCTCACTATATACATATTTATACGTTTATTTATCAATCTAATTTAATAGATTATTATAGTTTAATCATGTGTGCTTAACAGATAATACTGAAATGTTCTCAAACAAACCAAATTATCCTAATCATAAAACAAGAATGTAGCCTGCCGTCAAAAATTATCACAGCTTTCTATATATATAGGGTTGAGCCACATACCTCCCACTACCAAAGAGGAAATTACTACTAAATTTCCCCTAGTTTACCCCTAATAAAACCTCCTATCCCGCTCCTTTACTAAAGATAAGATCTTTTTTTTCATTATAAAGTCATCCGCAGTCAGATCTGTTTCGCTGTATCACAGCACATCAGTACGGTTACACATCTGATTGCTTTTACCCAGAACTGAAACCCGACCAAATTGGCGTCAGTCGGCGATTTTACAACTGAGCTATGGGCCCTTAGTAGAGTGAAGTATCTTTTACCGTGTGATATACCAAGTAAACATATGCCAGGACCTGCGAGTGTTCTAATTCATTACTGAATGAACAATGCGTACATGCTAGAGTAACTTCTGTTTTTTCAAAGTCTACCATTCTTCCAGAATGCTCAATCAAGGTGTGAGAGCGTACATTCGAACATATACAAACTACTACAAAATTGTACATTTTGTTTCGACATTGAAAGAACAATGTCTTATCAGGTAACAATGATGAAGCTTTGTTCTTTCAATGTCGAAACAAAATGCTCAATTTTGTAGTAGTGTGTAGTTTATACATGTTCTAAAGTATAATTAATAATAAATATTCATTGCTCTATTTTTATATTGAGCATTGATTTAAATTAATGTTTTAAACATTGAAATTTTTTCTTTGTTCCTTATTAATTTGTATATATATATATATATATATAACCCCAAGCAAGGCGATAACGCCACTGATGCGCAGGGGGAAGGGTAAAAAAATGGAAAAGAGAAAGCCGGAAACCGTATGGAAACAAGGGATGAGCCTCTTCACCTGTTCAATAGATATGGGTGGAGTGTGAACCGGGCGATAGTTTAGTCTATCTACTCCAATTGAAAAAAAAGAAAAAAGAAAAAAAGAAAAGAGTGAAAAGATTGGAAAAGAGAAAACCGGAAACCGCATCCTAAACAGGAAACAAGGGATGAGCCTCTTCACCTGTTCAATAGATGTGGGTGGATATATATATATATATATATATATATATATATATATATATATATGGCCACAGGAGTACACAAACAATGCATAAAACAAAAAAGAACTTGCCCCAATGATGAGTGCAAAATAATAAAAAAAATATCAGTTGCTGATATATATATATATATATATATATATATTCATTAATCGACAACAAAATTATTCTAAAGGCACTGTTAAAGGAAAACACGTGACAAGAACTTTCATAAATGTTAGTAAACTTTAAAAAAATTGTAGTAAAGAGAATGACATGAGCCGACGCTGCCTTGTTCTTGTCTCCCTTTCTCCATAAGCGTGACAGGATATATATACCATTTTTTATTATAACAGAGAGGATTATTAGAATTTTATTTTTGTCGGACTGAGAACTTTTCAGCACCCCTTACAGGTTAAGATTATCATTATTAGAATCTCTCTCTATCTCTTTTTCTCTCTCTAAAACACACACACTCTCTCTTTCTCTCTCTCTCTCTCTCTCTCTCTCTCGCACACACACATGCAGACACATACATACACACTCTCGGTATTTTTCGCTTATCGCGATGAACGCGTATTCTCTCAAGGAGGCCCCGTGCCAAGAACGGCTATTGAGACTTATGCGCAACCCAGACCTCAAGTTGAAATCGTACATACCTTCCGTCACTGAAGGTGCTAGAAATATGCTTCGTTCTCTGTAAACCCACTCAATAAGTACCTGACTCTTATTGCTATCCACAACCTTTACAACTGCCGCAAATATCCGAGTAATTCTACCACATATGAATAGGAGTTACCTAGTTATCCTATTCCAGTATCGTTAGAGACAAAAAGATTTTCTGCGTCCTTGTGTGCGACAAATTATTTCCAACGCTACAAGGCCTTTTTTCAAGAAAAGTTGCAAACCTTTCGCTATTCGATGGCTATTGAAGATTTTAGATGAACTACATTCCTTTGTTCCATCAGTTCTAACCCTAAAGACATACCACCCATATCGTAGCTAAACTCCCACATTCCCTTCATTTTCAATTGATGAGATATCAGTTACACATGGGTAACTTCTTTCCCCGAGATTCAGCTCTGTAGAACGGAACGTTGATTTCTCTATCCCTATAATTTTAACCAGTTCAAATCTAGTGTTAACTGTTATCTTTCTCACAACCCGCATAAATTATGTCCCGGCTTATGTAAGTCATTACCTCAAGTGGCTCTTGTGTCTTGTACGGAATTATGTCCTCACTTTTCAGAGCTGACAGTTGAGGACATCGTAATTGTGCCTTCATGAAACTTTGAAGTCGTCATGACTCTGCTCAGCTAACTGACAAATTCTTCACATTAATCTTATTAACACTCTCTCCCTATCTCGATATCCAGCACTTTACGACAAGAACAGCTTGCCAAAAGAGCTTTTTATCAGTAAACTACTGAAAAACAACAATCGTCGCACTAAGAATCTTTACAGTTCGACACTATATATGGAAAGAAGGCGGTCTAACCACGTGCTTTCCACTCTGAATAGAAAATTACTACTAAGATTTTCTTCTGATTGACCCTATCTTAACAAACATTCCTGACCCCATCTTTATGAACCCATGCTTCCGGAACAAGCATTTTTCTCCATTCTCTGGTTGACTGGGGTTGACAATGCTTTTCTCGAACTGACATGTTGAAGTAGCGATCCCCCTAATTGTGATACCAATTTATATATATGCACACACACTACCGGCCATACTTATTAGGTCTCCCCAGTGTAATGAAAGAATGATGGAAACTTAAAACGGACGAGTTTATCTTTGTTTCCATACCTTGTAAAATTTTGCAAAGTAATAATAACAAAAGAACCATTTTATTTTCGTTTAGAATTATTCAATTGGCAATAAATACTAAAATTAGTATGAAATACGTCATTTCTTTTAAAAAACTAGGGTGGCCTAATAATTATGGCCGGTAGTGTATATATATATATATATATATATATATATATATATATATATATATATATTTGGGCTTCTTGACAAAATACAAAGGAGGATCTGTAACGTGGTTGATACTGACTTGGCAGACCGGCTGCAGCCGCTCTCTCACCGGCGTGATGTAACTTCCCTGTGCCTCTTCTACAAGTACTTTCATGGCTTCTGCTCCGATGAGCTTAGATCACTGGTGCCGCCTAAGCACGAATTTACACGAGATACTAGATTAGCAACTAGGTCCCACCATTTTACAGTTAAACAAATAAGATGTAACCGTAAATTCTACTCCAACAGCTTCTTTTCTCACGCTTCCCGCCTGTGGAACTCCCTTCCACAAGTCTGCTTTCCCGACAGTTACAATCTCCAGGTGTTTAAATGTAGGGTCAATAGACACCTCCTATCACACTAACTCCCAACTATTCTCAGAACACTCTCATCTACCCAACCCTCATTCTCGGTATCCCTACCCGCCTATCACCCACCCTCTGACATTTCCTATATTTAATCATCCTTTCTCCACTCTACGTAGCCCCCTGCGCAGTAGTGGCAGTGACATGCCTTGCTCGGGGTGAAACGCTTATAAAAAAAAAATATGTGTGTGTGTGTGTGTGTGTGTGTGCCTATACATATACAATTATTTATTGAAACAGAGAGAAAGATAGAGAGAAACTGTTTCAAACGAAATATGTAAAACTTTTATTTTTCATTACTCATTCTTGCTCATTCTTTTATAAAATTAATTTCTAGGCACGTTTTCGTAACACATGTTTACACATTATTTGTCAGTCATGTCTTCATCATTTTGTGCGAACTTTGCACTCTTTTTACACACACTATTCTAAGCTTTCCCGGAAATATCAAAATAGTATACAGAATAGATTCCTTAGAAACGCGAATCCCTAGGTCAAGTTCATGCATGAAACTCTTATCGATTAAAAAAATCTGAGCTGTATTTTAATGAAATTAACGGATTAGCAGACGCCTTCATATGCATATAATTATAGCTTTATTTATATTTTACAGAATGATAATGGAAAGTTCCATGTATCATCCCCTTATCACATATAACAGGTCTCTGTTTGAATGATAATAATATGCTCACTCTATTAACAAGAAAAATTTAATTATCTCGGTCGGGGTAGCATATGATCTAACTTTTTATTTTGGAGATGTATCATTATTATTAGTACTAGTAGTAGTATCGTATACATGTACAATCCCGTGTTAAATCTGAAATAGATTAGATGCTTATCATAGAGACATCGCTATTAAGAGGCCAAATCTAACATTTTGGAACCAAAGTGTGTTTTTCTGGGTATCAGATAGTCTGGAAAAATTCGCGACAAAAACAACTGCAATATAGGGCTACTTAGAACCTGAAGTAAATGACCGACTCTATCAATTTTTGAGTCTTCATAAAAAGCAAGAATTTCAAAGTTGATTTTGCAAGAAGTAAAAATTTAAAATATTAAAAGATGTTTACAATGCAGTTATTTTTACCTATTTTTACCGTTGAAAATGATGAGCAAATCTTTGAGAGGATGATATATACATATATATATATATATATAGAGAGAGAGAGAGAGAGAGAGGTAGAGAGAGTGTGTGTCTGTCCATAAAGTTCGTGTGCACTTTAAAGTTATAATATTGTAAAAGTGCACACGAACATATATATATATATATATATATATATATATATATATATATATGTGTGTATGTATGTATGTATATTCACTACTCAACAACATAATTATTCCCCAAAAATAAAATAAGGCACTAAGACCAAACACACACTATTTAAGACCAAACACACACACACACACACACACATATATATATATATATATATATATATATATATAAATGTGCAACAGTCTTTACTATAATAGCAAACACACACACAAACTCTCTCTCACACACACACACACATATATATATATATATATATATAGAGAGAGAGAGAGAGAGAGAAATAGAGAGAGAGTGTGTGTGTGTGTGTGTCTATAAAGTTCATATGCACTTTTAAGTTATAATATTGTAAAAGTGTACACGAACTTTATGGACACCCAGTTATATATCCATATATATATATATATTCACAACTCGACAACATAATTATTCCCCAAAAATAAAATAATAAGGCACTAAGACTAAACACACACACATATATATATATATAAATATTTAAATGTACAACAGTCTTTACTATAATAGAAAGTATATATATATATATATTATATATATATATATATTTCACAACTCGACGACATAACTATTGCAAAATTATAAAAACAACAATAAGGCACTGTTAAAAGCGAGAACGTGGTAAGAGGTTTCATAACCGATTTTAAAGTTTAATAACTGTTAGTAAAGTAAATGGACTTAGACGGCACTGCTATTGTCGGTCTAATTTTGCCGTATCGCTATTGTATGAGCATGGCAGGATAGAAATATATAGGTGTATATATACATATTATAATATATCTATGGTATGACTCGGAGTTTCATGCGTTATGCAATCATTATAATATGTAGATTTATTAATATATACAGTACAGCTCTGCTCTCATACATTGAGCACTGTTTTATTAACATCTCAAACATAATTCTATACACATTTACACCCTCATCATATGTAAATTTATTAATTTACGTCACTATATATAGTCATCCGTAGATAGATCTGTTTCGCTGTATCACAGCTCATCAGTATGGTTAGACACTGATTGCTTTTAACCCAGGATTGAAACCCGACCGAATTGGAGTCAGTCGGCGATTCTACCTCTGGGCTATGGGCGCTCATTAGAAGAAGGCAGCCGTTTTAGCATGTATATTATCATTATACATGCCCAATAGCCAGAGTGCTCTAATTCATTATTGAATGAGCGATGCGTACATGCCAGAGTAGCTACTGTTTTTCAAAGTCCCCCATTCTTCCAGAGTGTTCAATCAGGGTGTGACAATGGTCTGTATTATAATAGAGATCATGATCCTGTCTCGTTTTAATCTTTCAATAAGTAATTGCACCGAAGTACTCTCGAACCTCAGTTCAACTACTTAATCACTTAGCTTTTTTTTTCCATATTTAACATGATTACAGCTACCTTATTTTTATTATTCTATGTCCCTTCAGAACGTAGGTAATTATATCCCTCCACCATTATATCCTTCTTCGTGTAGCTTCTAAAACTCTTTCTCGTTACACCTCCCAAAATCTATTTTGCCATCGATTTGTTCAAGCCATCAAATATACCATGTGTTGCTTTGCCCTGTCTTTATTTCCCAAACCCTTCTTCCTCCTTACATGTTCCAGAAACTTCAGCTGTTTTTTCCTGGTGTATAAGATTCTTTATCGTTTCTATCCTCTCGAAAACCTCATCGTTTCTCGCATGTTCGGTCCATGGTATCCTCAGCATCCTTCTGTAGAACTACATTTCTGTTACTTTCCTTCATCTTTGGTGAGACTTTCCCTCGTTCAGTGCCATATTGAAGAATAGATATCACTTAACAATCCGAAACTCTTTTCGTTGTTTCCAACGAAATTTTCCTGTCTTTCAATGCTTAGCATTTGATATGCATCCATGTCCATTTCTATACAACTTCAGATCTCGGTGTCACACTTTCCCTCCTCTGTTAGAACACTTCTGAGGCAGTTAAATTCTTGTACCAGATCGATTTTAGTATCCCCGACGTGTACACTGGTATTTTGGTTTTCTCTTTTTGCTGATGACCATACATTCAGTTTTATTCAAGTTTTTATTTAATCCTTTCTTTTCGATTTCTTTACTTACTTTCTGTAGGTCTTATAGTTTCTTTTATCAGCACTGTATCATTTGCGTATTTTATATTGTTCAGATTATGGCCGCCAATGAAAAATCCTGTCAAGACTTCTAGGCACAGCTATCAAATATGTGAAAAAGAAACAAAAAATTAATCCTGTTTGAGTATGTTTTAACAGTATTAAATACTGACCTCGCTTCTCTGTTACTTATTTAATTGAAATAAATCGTAAAGTGAAAAGCTTATTGCGCAAATGCCATGATGGGAGATAATCTTGAGGCATGGGCTTTAAATAGGCTGAAAAATAATCAACTGTACTTAGATAAACTATATTTAGCTAGATGAGTTTGTGAATGAATTCGCTCTAGTAGTGAAGTTCATTCTCAGTAGTAGTTTATAGTGGGGAGTTCGTTCTCGTGGTGAAGTAGTTGTATGTTGTTGCATATTAACGGAATTTGGCCTCGTTGTAGATAAGTCATAAAGAAAGGTTAGAAACCAAGAATAGCAAATTGAGTTTAGAAACAACATTTTATATATACACATATCAATTAAGGTTTTTACAATTAAAGTAATCCTTTAAGTATGGGTCCAACAGACGTTAAAATGTTCATGGCAATAAGAGCTGAAAGGAGAATTAATGCTTAGGAATGTGGGAGCGTTGTAAGTAATGAATGTCTTTGATGTATCCGCTCATTTAGTCAGTGAGTAGTTTTGAGACAGCGAAGGATAAGATGATAGGGAAGGGAGGCGAGCATAGTAATTAACTTGACTTCGGTCAAGGGAGATACTAATTACACTCGTCTCTCTTGAGTCTGTCTGTGTGTATCAGTCTGGCTATGCTTTCTGTATCGGCTTTTTATTTCGACTTTTTCGATCGCAGCAGATCAGTTGAGAATTCATATCCGTATTTGATTTTGGGCTTCACATTGGCCGATAAATAAAGTTCGCGTAGGCTCGCGTACTGGAATTTAATATTTAATTAATTTTCGCTTTGCTCGGTATGTATCACCACAAGTTCAGATTTGCTTTGTTTCTAACTAAGGTGTCCTAAATGATTATAGCTCAATTAATAGATTTGCATCTTCATAGATGAAGAGAACACTTAAAGCAATAGAGTTGTCGTCATACAGAATGGTGTTGAGAAGAATATGAACTGAGCACGTTAACAACGAAGAAGTTTTATGGAAATGAAAAGAACATGCCAAATTCGAATCAAAAAGAAACTTTTAAAGGTACTGCTATAGCGTAGGGTCTACCTCAATATAGTGTGAGGCTTAACTCCCGTGTTATTTAATGATATTTACTCTTCTACTCCACTTGAGAGAGATGTGACACAAGGTCTTTTTCTAATGTGAGGAACCATGAGCGCGTACGCCCAGGTACTGGTCAAAATGTTACCTATCAACCGCGGTGGATAGGTTCAAAACTGGTGTAAACAGGTCTTAAACTGGTCTTATTTTGATCATTCTGGACCCCAGCCCGAAGGCCGGAGCCAAAGTCAGTTACTCGACTTAGTTTTGACTATAGCGTGAGGTCTACTGTAGCATATAACTGTAATATACTATTGCATGTGTATAAATATCCATGTCAGACCATACCTAACCTGATAACCACGTGAGGAGAGGAGCACTGTAGACCTCCGCGCTGCAGCTGGGTAGACGATATATTGAGATAGACCTCACGCCATAGCACCCAGTTAAATTTTTTTAGGACCCAGAATGAAGAAAATTGGCTTGGGGAATTTGACACTCATAAGATATATTGAAATGAATAAGAGAAGTTAAAACCATCAAGTAATTGAATTAATGAGACTGTGTGAATGAATATTAGAAAAAGGACTGCGAAAAATATTATGTAAATATAGATTATTTTTAAATGACGCCGGAGAGGAAGCTGTGTAGGACGATTATGGTCCACACCCTGAAGAGAAATCGTATATAAAGGAAGATGTAATTTAAAAGATTATAAATATATTCATATTTTTACCGATACTGATAAAATAAACTAAACTACTCGTACTTGTAAAAGACATAATGCTTTTAAGCAAATGATTACGAAAATCACTTAGCTATTTTTTTCAACTCTCACATGATTACAGCTATTATTATTATTATTATTATTATTATTATTATTATTATTATTATATGTGCCGTGTCCCTTCAGGACATAGGCGATTATGGCCTTCCACCTCTCCCTATTCCTTGTTGTTCTTAAAACCATTTCTCCTGTTACCACTCCCAAGCCCTACCCTGCCATCGATTTCTTCAAACCATCAAGTATCTCCTATGTTGCTTTCTCCTGTCTCTCTTTCCCTCTTTCTGTCCTGTGAGTATCTGCCGATGTAATATTTTAATTAAATTAGATATGCAGTTTTCTTTATCAAAATAAAAATTAAAGAAACAAAATATGTCTTTGCATGAAGTGAAATTTCAGATTTTGTTAATATTTAATATCAATATAATGGAACCATTTATTTAACCATAACGTACAAAAAATTTTGTTGCTCGTACATACAGGGAAATAAGTTGATTAATATACCACATGACCAGCCATATTTAAAAGCTGATTAATTAATTACTAACACTGTTTAATAACAGTTATTACATTTGCATACTCATTGCATAAACTAAACATATGTAACAAATATCGTGGAACAATAATATTTTTCAGTCGAACTGTTAGCCAGATTTATGCAACTTTCAGTCAAACCTTTAACTACATTTGACTAGCTTTTAGTTTCTGTCAAATTTTTAACTAGATTTAATCATCTTTCAGTCGAAAGTTTAACGAGATTTAACTAACTTTTAGTCAAAATTTTAACTAACTCATCACTCAATAAATTTCAGACCTAACCAATGAACCACAATGTTTAGGCAAAATTCGACTTTATTCATCAACATAGTCTCTTTCTAGGGTAATACACTGATTCCAACGCTTCTCTAACAATTCGATGCTTTTTTCAAGATAATCTATAAACAAAATATCTTACGCATCCCAAAATAAGGAAGGTAAAACCTTGGCTGTTGATGTTTGTGTTTTTGGTCGCTTTGGACGGATATCACCTGCTGCTGTCCACTCAGCTGACTGCCAATTTAACTCCGAAGAGAAGTGGTGGTTCCATGTTTCATCCATTGTCATTTATTTACGCAAAACGTCTTTTTGTTGCGTTGAAACAGTTGCAAAAACGCTCTGAAATAAAACTTTGTGTGTGTCTGTGTGTGTGTGTCTGTGTATCCGTTACCTATAGACTCCGAAACGGCTGAACCGATTTTCTTGAAAGTTTACACAGTTGTACTATAAGCGTCTGCGAGTGTTCTTAGCTAGAGTTTGTGTCTTGGTACCCCTGATAAATATCGAAAATCGATAATGGAAAAAATCGGATTATAGAAGGAGTGGTCCGAATTTAATCAAATTTGATACACTCATAGACAAAGACATAAGAAACGATATTCAAAAGTTTCAAGGCTGCAGTTCTTACAATAGTGCAGAAAATCGATTCGATAATATATATATATATATATATATATATATATATATATATATATGTCAAAGCTTTCATTACACCCGAGCAACGCCTACTATACTGTTAGTTTGCCATGAAAATCAGCTAAAATATGGTGCTGATTACTGCGTGAAGTAACTGAATGACACTGTCAGTTTCCGAGTGTTTATAAAAAGTAATTCTGAGAAAGCTAAAATCACTGCCAGATAGGATGCAAACAAAAAGGAAAATTATACATGGCATCAGGAAGAGACATCTAATGCTTCTGAGACACGAAATCAGGAAGTAGGTATGGGGGAAACGTATATTCACAAGATAGATAGAGGGAAAGGGAGACAGGAAAAAGCAGAGCAAATCATATCTGGTAGGCTTGAGTGAGTAAATTGCGGAAGGAGGTCTTTAAGAGATATCAAGAAAAAAGTTTTTAAAATGATCAGGGATAGGGTAAGTGGACGACTCTGATGGCCTAAGGAACACGGCTTATGAAGAAGAAAATAAAAAGCAAGAAGCAAGATTTCGAATGTTGATTTGGCAAGAAATTTAAATCTTAGAAAATGTTTACTGTTGTGGATTCAGGATTAAGAACCGCACAATATAATGAACAACAAACCTGATAATTGAGACAGAAAAATTGGTTATATTAAACGTAAATATACAAACTTGAACGCAGGTTGGTAATACAGAAATACGATTAGTAAAGAATATATATATATATATATATATATATATATATATATATATATATATATACAAGTTTTGAAAGTGAAGCCGTGCTAGAAATAGTATATCTGTGTAATATTATTATGAGTCGAGCTCAGAGCTACTATGGCTACTGACGCGGTATTTTCTATGTAACTTCGGTATCGTTCGGTAACTTAAGGATAAGTCACTGTTCTCCAACGATGTTTTACTGTACTCTAACGGATCTGACGTATCTCACTATGGCAGGAGTATATGTATACTTCTTATCTACAAATGATCCAGTATCGTTTGAAGCTTTCGATAATTGATTGGCCCGTATTACTATCAATCCTCATGTTCAACTATTAGTCACATAGCTATCTTTTTCAATTCTAAAATCATTACAGCTATCACAGACGTGAAAAAGAAACAAAAGACTAATTTTGTTTGAGTACATTTTAACAGTATTATGTATTTTTCTCTCTTTTGTATTACTTATGTAACTTAAAATAAATGGAGTGACAAGTTTATTGTGTAAATGTCATTATGCGAGATAATCCCGAGGCATGGGCTTTAAATACGCTGATCAGTAATCTGCTATAATTAGACAAAGAATTGATTATCGCCTCATAGAACAAAACCATTCACTTCCCAAAAGTCACGTAGATAACAAAGACACAATATTCACGAGTGATTAAACTTCTTTTCATATTTCTAGCAATATACACTTGAGTGTTGTCGCGTTGTTATGAAAGTCAAGATGAATTGTTATTTTCTTAAACAACAAATACAATTAAAAACAAGCGAATAGTGTTCGTATTCTGTCTAGGACACATACATATTTCTGTAACAGGCATGAAACCGATATTATCCTTAATTTATTTACGATATCTTCAAATCTAAGGATGAAATGATGATGTCACAATAAACAAGACAAACCAATTAAAGCGATTACAGCACTAAGACGAAACATGGGTTAAAAATGTGAAATAATAAAATTACAGTAATAAACAGGTTCCAGGAAGACACAAGATAACGATCAGTGTTGCATCTTATTTTTTGAAGATTGTAGGTAAGGAAGGTTATACGTATGGAAGAGTGTTGGTCGTATGGAAGCAATATATATATATATATATATATATATATATATATATATATATAAGAAAAATTAAGACAGACACGTTATTTCATGGTAAATCGGAAGTACAGGCCTAGTCAAGGCAAAAAGAAAATTTTTTGTACAATAAAGACGGTAGCTGATGACAGCTCGCCTGAAATAGTCCCAGACTCCTGATTTACCATGAAATAACGTGTCTGCACTAATATTTTCTAATTACTCTCTCTCTATATATATATATATATATATACATATATTGACAGAGAGAGAGAGAGAGAGAGTTATCCTACCACTGTATGTTCTGGATACTCTTTTGGATTCTTTTATATCTACATCGCATGCTGATATATATATATATATATATATATATATATATATATATATATATTTTGCCCTGATAGGACCCAGTCTATATATATAGATTTGCTACTGATACAACCAAATCTGTATTGATATTTTACTCGCAGCTTGGGGAGGGAAGAAATGGACTGATACCTTTCTGAAGGGTATTAGCACGTAAGTAAATGTGATGAATTCGACTGGAATCGTACTCGGCTCTTCGATTCCTAAATCGGAGCCGCTATCCATTACAATCATGCTCTCTCTCTCTCTCTCTCTCTCTCTCTATATATATATATATATATATATATATATATATATATATATATTACTCAAGCATTATGTATGTATATATATAAATATATATATATAGCATGGTTGAGTAATGGATAGTGTCTTCGATTGAGGAATCGGAGAGCCGAGTTCGAATTCCAGTGCAAGAAGCCGCTAACGTTTTGTTTTAAGTGTAGATTTATTGTTGCTATTATTATTAATATTACTTGCTTTTTGTATGATTTATGATGTGTCACAGCTTCTCGCACTTTTTTCTGCCATACCAATTTCTTTTCGTTAGAACCAACCCTATTTCTTTTTTTTAATGTGCTTTATGGTGCAGTGAATATTGGCTCGGAAAGAGAAATCGGGGAGTCGAGTTAGAATTCCAGTTGAATTCCTTGCATTCACTTATGCATAAAACCTTTGGGAAAGGTATTAATCTATCTCTTCCCTCCAGTTATGGGTTAAATAACAGGCAACCAGTCTATGCAGAAATTAATGGTAACCTACAGTGGGATAATCTTCTGCCCAGTCAGTCTTGTCTCGAAAGAGACATGATCGCTCAAGCATATATCACGTATGGCATTTAACTAACTGATATATATATATATATATATATATATATATATATATTGTGTGTGTGTGTGTGTGTGTGTGTGTGTGTGTGTGTGTGTGTGTGTGTTAAAAATGCATATATGTGTGTGTATATGCGTTATAATTGGAGCAATCTTATGCTTGAATTAAATATCATTAATGCTAATAAACAGAAATTGATTCAAAAGACAAAAAAATATAAGAATCCTTTTTTTGTTTTAGCATTAACAGATACTGGAATTCTTAAACAAATTAATATATTTCTGATTCACCCATCATCCTTTTAATTCCCTTTATGCATGAGTGTTTCAAAACTTCAGGTCGAAGCGAGTAAGCTCGGTGTCAATATCTTCCTACTGAAAGTAATGTTAAGTATTTGCTAATAAATAAGGGTGGATACTCTTAAATTAACCAAATTCCAACTATATTTAAAATATAAATGTAACTTTTCTTGTAATTTTGCTAATCCCTAACCAGCAGGAGTGTTAACGCATTTTAAATTATTATATAATAATTTAGAAAAAAAATTGTTTTTTATAGTTGGTGAAGGTTTATGATTGAAGAAGAATATAAAAATATTTCTTTTCTATTAATCGTGTATTTATTTCAAAGATATTATTGTATTGTGCAGCTATTTGTCACTTTTTTTTACTTTCTTCTCATATTTCAGTTTCCATGTTGCTTACTTTTCAGTTTTTATCACAAAATACAAAAACAAGCAAATATCAGCTTATCGAGGTGAGTGCAATCGCATGCCCAACACAATGACATATTGGAGCGGCGATTGCATTATTCATCAAGAGTATTTTAAATGTATTGCACTATCAACAATCTCACTACTGTATGGCGTTTCTTGTAATTTTACATAAAATAAAAACCTACAAGAATAACAGAAATCAGAATATCGCAAAAGTGATAATCATCATTATAATTTAATTAATTATTATTTTATTATTAGGCTGTGTGGGTAGTTTAACGGGTTGAAATCGACGGACAGAGTTGAAACTGCATTCTACAGTGTGATCTTCCCATTCGCATAAAGACCATTGAGAAATACAATATTTCCCTCTTTCCATACGACCCCTACCTATGGGTTAAATATCAGGGTATTCTAAACCGCTTTAACGCACCGAGAAATCATTCCACTCTAATTTATTAGGAATACATGACATTTTGTAGATTATAAAAAGAAGACACTTGGGAAGAATACTCATCCCGTACGTTTTCAATTATAAAACGTACATTATAAAAAGAATATATTATTAGGGTGATTGCAATCTTGTGAGGGTTGACAAACCTGCTGCAGAGATCATTTCTAGCAAGTTCTCTGGATGGCCAACAAAAATGTCGGTTTGCCACTTTCAGTTAAACTAATAATTATCTAATTTATATAATTAACCTCAATGTTAAATTATATAAGACATGAGAGATGGGGAATTGTTTAAGCAATGGGGTATGCACGCATTTCTAAACGTGAAATGTTATAAAAATGTTTGTATATATAGGTATATAGCAATATATGATTTTGTCTTACCATACTTAGATAATTTTTCTTTTGAAAGAAATCTGTTCACACATAATACAGAATACATAAACATATATTCTTTACATTTCTCTATAAATATTGCTAAGTGTTAACAGATCTGCAATAAAAAAAATATCAGTTCCCCTTATATTTGGCGCCTCCCCGATATAACTAAGAAAAAAATAAATGTTGGATTGTTTTCAAAACTGCTTTAAACTGAGAAAAAATAAACATATTAAAAATAATGATAAAGCAAAAATCTCTTTCTCTTTTTTTGCTTTTCTACGCATTATAATTTTGGTTTTGTTTTTCAAAACGGACAAATAATCTTTTATATCAGAATAATTAGAAGCGTTCAAAGTATGTTTAATAAGAAGTTCTCATATCTTTTTGTCAGCGTTTTTGTTTTTGTTCTTGTTATTTCTTTCCTTTTTGCCAATATCTGCAATAAAATGAAAAATAAAACCCAATCTTCACGATTATTATTTTCAGATATTCCATATTAAGAGATGTGATACGTACCCTTCTAGTTCCTTGGATTCGTTCTCAGCATTATGCACAATAACAAGTTATGTTTGTGAAACTTTACATTAATGAAAAAAATATATAGGGACACGTTTCCAAGTTTACTTCGTCCATAAGATAAACCATTATTTGTATTATAAACTTTTAACCTGTAAATACAATTTGGTGCAAACTAATTAAAACCAAACGAATAATGACTTTCTAGGATCTTTCACACTTTCTCTGATAATATATACATCGGGATTTGGGATTCTTTTTCTTCCGACTGCATTTTCCTTTATGTTTTGGAGTGATGGATCCAGTTTGTTTCTTCGTGATGACACGATTAAAAGTTGAAATACCGGCACCTACAATATCCGCGATATTTCTGTAAGGCTTGCCAGTGTGTTCGAGCAGCATTACAATTTTCTACACTTCCTTGGCAGACAATGACCGTAGGATAGCTATTTGACATTCGAGACAATAGTGTCTGAGCGTGAAAAAAATCTGATGCAATCACGGATGACGCAATATTTTGCAAGGCCAAACAAATTTCATCATACTCCTCGAAAATAGACTCATATTGCTGCACACCACTTCAAATGATCTAATCTGAAGAAAAAATAGAGATCGATTACACCCTGTCACTCCAGTCGGTATAAAACTGACCATTTAGTAAAAGAAAGAAGCTAAAGCAGTTGTTTCAATTAATTTGAACAAGGGTGTAAGTTAACTTCGTTCGTAACTAAAATTTATTTTTACAACAAATTTTTAACCTCTAAATATTTTCTTTTTTTCTTTTTTTTTTTTTTTTGGTTTTCTTTTGAATTGGTGCATAGATTGTTGGACATATGAAACCATAAACGTTATGATAATTTATTTTCTCGCGATTCACGTTTGTGGAACTCGATTTTGGCTCCATATTTTCGGTCCAATTTTAATCTTCAAAAAATTTCGATGCAATTCAATATACCGTCTTCCTGATAATACTTTTGGTTTTCTATCATTAGTAATGTTTCAACTTCTAATTCTTCCACACCTAGTAACTATTTTTGTTTTAGTGGTGTTATTGCCTTGCTTGGGATGAACTCGATTAGAAACAAATTTCACTGCTACATAAACAATGAGTGGTTACACATTATTTACCTTATTTTTAATAACATTTTCATATTACTTAATAATGTACCTACTTTTTGGAAAGTATATGTTGCTGATCATATACCTTTTATGTTTTATATGTCACTAGCATTATAGCCCGACGTTGCTCGGGTGTAATGAAAGCTTTAAAACTAATCCATGGTCCTGGAGCTCAGACTCTTTGGACGTTGGCACGAAAGACTAAAAAGCAATAGTTGTTTCCAGTTAAAGCGAAACCGTAGACTGAAAGAAAAATTAATGGATATAAGTCAAATTTTGATTTTCTGGTATCGATATCAAATAAGTTTTTTCGTCGTAAATTGACATTTTGAATGCTAAATAAGTCCTCTGTGTAAATGGTATCATGGCTGAGACTAAGAACTACAATTGTACCTACTTAGAACCAAACCCGAAGCAAAAACTAAAATAAAGGGGCTGAAAAAATAGACACACGCACAAACATCTTGCCTTTTATATATATATATATATATATATATATATATATATATATATATATTATTGATTTTCTGCACTTCTGCACTATTGTAAGAACTGCAACCTTGAAACTTCTGAATATCGTTTTTTATGTCTTTGTCTATAAGTGTATCAAATTTGATTAAAATCGGACCACTCCTTCTATAACCTGATTTTTTCAATTATCGATATTTATCGGGGGTACCTTGACACAAAACCTAGCTAATAACACTCGCAGACGCTGTGTAAACTTTGAAGAAAATCGGTTCAGCCGTTTTGGAGTCTATAAGTAACGGACACACACACACACACACACACAGACAGACAGACAAAGTTCCATTTATAAATAAGTTTAGATATTTTCTATTGCTAACATATCTGTTAAGTTTATTAACTGCCTAATTTTAATATTCCCCCATACGTAACTCGCACATTGGGTTGTATCTTTTGGTACCTTTTAATTAATAGACCTTTCTTCGTGCTTTCCTATATTACCTTATCTATATAAGAATTACTAAGGTTTCGTTCTGAGTCGCTCATCAGCACCGAATCACTTTATTTTTCAAAGAAAATGTGCTGAAATATTTGCCTGTAACTCATATATTTTTGTTAATTGGTTTCATCGAAAAATCTCATTGTGCATATAACCGCTTAGATCTTAGTGGCTAATTCGATGCAATAATTTCAGCGATGAATCATAAATTTTATTTCCGTGGACGCATTCACATGACATTCTTATATGCCAATAACTATCATTTTGCTAAAAAAAAAAAAAATGCCGATTAGTAGATGTTTCGCCTGTAACTTTTTATTGCGATAAGCGTGAACCTTGTAGTAATTGGAATTCGGACTTAGAGATACTCACGCAAGTAACCCTTATGCAACATGAAAATTATTCTACATGAACTCCAGCGTAAAATGAACTTAACAATGTTTGGTAATTCGTACAGATACTAAGTAGGAAACCAATGAGGGATTCTGGAAACCTGGTCAAGGAGTACGAATACTAAGCGGAACATTTGTAAATTTTATATGTGAATAATCCTGTAAAACTACATGTACCATATGGTAATAGTATTGGTAATATCAACCGTTTTATTAAGAGGAATTTATTTACCGGTTATCCACCTCTGGTAATGGTTAAAATCTACAAAATCTTTCTATTAAAACAATTTTTCAGGAAAATAAGTTTCTCAAGTCAAGTTATTGTTATCACTATTTTCTACATTAATGGTGACTTTTTTTCTAACATTTTGCTTGAACTATTGTATAACGTAGAATGTGCGTTGTGGTGCAGTGGATATCAACTCGGAACGACAAATCGGGGAGCCGAGTTCGAATTCCAGTTGAATTCCTTGCATTCAATTGCGCACAAGTACCCTTGGGAAATATATTAATCCGTCTCTTCCCTCCAGTTATGGGTAAAAAATACAACAGATTCGGTTCTATAGCTTTGGTCAACCGTCAGTCTACCGCAGAAAGCAATGGCAACCTACTGCGGGAACAATCTTCTGCCCAGTCAGTGATGTCTCATTCGAGACATGATCGCCCAAATCCTTTATCACGTATGGTACTTAACTAACTGTTGATCGTAGAACGACAACGTATGAAACTGAATATGTTATTTTTCCTTCTTCGTGTTACATGTGCTGTCCATTTTAGTCGTTGCTGCTGTTGAAAGTTTTAAAGTGACGTCGTTTCTCGTATTTGATACAGTTCTCTCCCTTTGATTATGTATCTTTAGTCTACCAGGTTCGAAGAGTCCACACCAGGGGTTATGTGGTTTATTCGGTCGAAGTCCTTTTTAACCATGCCTCTTGAAAGCTATTCTATGCATCTGAGAGTTTAGATAGTCCTGAACAAGATTGTTGCCATGCATGAGATCAATATGGAAGTCTCTATCTAAGGAAAGTATTTAAGAACATTTAGGTTAATGTTTCAGTTTTGTAGGAAACTACGCTAGCGTGACTTGTATTATGCCTTCATCATTTTCGATACTAAATTTGTTAGAACTAATCTATACACCGAGATATTTGAAATGTTTAGTGTTTACTATTTCCATATCTTGTTTGCAATACTTGTTGTTGTTCTGTTCAAAATCACTTTAGTCCCAAATATGAATACCCATGTCATCCGCATAACCCCACACTTCATTTGTATATTGACCTTTGATGGTAAAGCAGGAGAGATTGGGATGTGGTATGATCAGGAGACATCACTTCATATCTGTGCATGTATATGCATAGAACATAGTCTCAGAAAATAACAAATTATCTTGGTCTTTCATTTCCTTTTTGTACTCCTGATGAAATTTGAAATATTTTGATATTTGTGTCCCTAAGAGACAGGTACGATTTCGTGAACAAATGTAGTTACTTTATGACATCAAGATATGAAGTGGACTCGGAACGTGGTTAAATTATTATTTATATGTAATTAATTATAGATAACTGCGCTTCTTTTCCTACTAACAATATGTAATAAAACATCATTTTTAATAACTAGAAATTAATAAAATAATCGGGAAATTATATTTAACAGCACATAGAGAACATTTTATGGTAATATAAACCCCATCACTTTTTATATAAAATAACTAGAGATGTTAGCAAGTATATATTTTGTCTTGATAAATTACGATAACAACTCGTTCAACTAGCTGATCATAACCTGTTAGCCTGATGAACTATGCGTCTGTTCCGAGTGTCAGGATATTTTTTAAAGATAAGACAACCAAGTCGACTTTGGAGTTACATCGAGATACTCGGAACACTTTCATCCGTAGAGTGTCTAAGATGATTGGGCTACTGAACTGAAGGTATTTTTAAAAGAGCTGCTCCTTTTACTAACATATGTCACCCTATCTCGTACAATTGCCTAGGTGCATGTCTAGTATATCGCTTCACTGAAGACAATTATTATTTCGATAAAACTATCAATGTGTTGCAAGCTCTATACCATATTCTGCATATCCTTCGGTAGTACGATGATTATTAATTCAACGATGCGTGCAAAATTTTTGATATTCTCTCTAATAAAATTGCTTGTTTTTTCACGCAGATAAAATGACGATATTCTCACTTGACGTCTGTAACACGTATATATAAGGCATACATATTTTGCTTTATTCTTCAGGTGACCTGACGTAGAGTAGGATTTGGGGTTGGAAGCATCAGCATACAAGCCTCGAGCCAGCTAAAGGCCGCGATCGTCTGCGGTTTTCCCTGTGACTTTCTCAGTTTGGGTTCCGATCTTAAATGCTCACAGACTGACTACTACCACTATTCTGTCTCCTATATAAGTGACTACGTCATCTTTTATCACATTGTTTACTGCATTTCAAGGCCCACATTATCTAACCTTGGCTAAACTATTTTCAAAACAATCAAAAATTTTCCTGACACAATAAATTTTGCCCGTATTCCTAACTTTGACAACAATCAAATATTTAGGAAAATAATCTTTATTTTTCTTTTGTTAGCATGTTTACATAATTTTCCTGTTTCATAAAAATAAACTTTTTCGGGAAATTATGCACCATCTCAAATATACAACACATGTGCCTAGAATACTCTAATCAGAGTGAATACCGTGATTGGCATATTGAGCTTTGTATATTTGTAAACGCAATGTCTATTTGAAGACATGTTACGCGCTCTCTCTCTCCTACTCACTGTAAAATAATAATAATAAAAATAATAATATCTAGAGAGAGCTTTCAAAGAATGCATCCCTCCGCCAAGGCAATACCAATATCATCTCAGCGATTAGCAAGAGATGATTAGTAAAATGAGAGAGAATAACTGCAATGAACTTGAACATCCTCAATATTGAGAATAAAAATATGAATTCGAACGCTCACACCATTAAATGCGCACTTAAAGTGAAACAGGGGCGGTAATTAAGAATTTGGCATTTGAAAGGTAAAAAATAAATGCTATTAATAACCAGAAAAATAACCCAAAATTTAATCAGCTTGTGCTAGTTATGAGGCTAATTATTCCTGAAAGTTTCATCCGAATCCATTCAGCTAGTCTGGAGATATTTTGAACACAAACAGAGAGAAAAACAAACAGACAAAGTTGCCCAAAGACATTACATTCGCTTAAGGCGGAGGTAATAATAAATGAAAGAAATATACCATACAAATGGTGACATGGATAAATAGTAAATAATTCTATTCATCATAGGTAAGAGAATTATTATTGTCCCACTATGTCAGTATTCGTGTCCTATAAAAAAGAGCACACAACTTCGAATGTTGATCTTACTTGTAATTTTGGAGTTTGACATAACAGACATTTATACACTCACTAGCAATATAGCCCGGCGTTGCTCGGGTGTAATGAAAGCTTTAAAACTAATCAATGGTCCTGGAGCTCAGATCTCTTTGGACGTTGGCACGAAAGAATAAAAAGCAATAATTGTTTCCAGTTAAAGCGAAACCGTAGACTGAAAGAAAAATGAATGGATGTAAGTCAAATTTTGATTTACTGGTATCGATATAAAATTTTCTACACTATTTTAAGAACTGCAGCCTTGAAACTTATGAATATCGTTTCTTATGTCTTTGTCTATGAGTGTATCAAATTTGATTAAAATCGGACCACTCCTTCTATAACTCGATTTTTTCGATTATCGATTTTCGGTATTTATCCGGGGGTATCTCGAAACAAAACCTAGCTAAGAACACTCGCAGATGCTTATAGTATAACTGTGTAAACTTTCAAGAAAATCGGTTCAGCCGTTTCGGAGTCTATAGGTAACGGACACACACAAAGTTCCATTCCTAAATAAGTTTAGATTCTGGCTTATAAATGCCAAAAAATCTTGCTCACTATCAAAATAAGAAATTATATAACTATTTCATAAAACAGTCAAGAAAGTAGCGAGGTCTTTGCGGTGCCTACTACCATGGTCACATTAGCGCAAGCTGTACTATTTCCAAATAAATCAAGTTTATTTGTAGATGAACAAAACGTTCATGAACAAAAATATATCATGGCGATCATAGCAGTTGCACTGGTTGTCACTTATACTGTCGTAATGCTTGGCTGGCTTATCCTTGGAGCGAGACAAGATCCAAGCATTTACGCAGCTCACTGCACAACGTGTTTTCATATCACTGTTAGTCACCGTGGAAACCACGTGTCTTTATTCACAACAACTGCCACTTCCCTTGCTTTTTCTTTTCATCTGTACTTGTACACAATTTAATAAAATTAGCAAAATAACAACATAAGTGCAAAAAAAACTACAGGAAATGTTAACGTCAGATTGAATATTGGTTTTTTTCCCTAATGGGTTGACGGTATGGATATTTTGTAAGCATAGCTTAGATTTGACATAAGGCTGAAAGTATTAGGCAAACAGTGAGAGTCGGATTCCATACGTAGTCGTAATTGTTTTATTAAGAGATGCTTGCTAACAAACACATCACGCAAGCTTCCTAAAGGATTCCTGAAGCGTGTTTTAGAGTGCCACAAGGCCAAAAGCTTGGAAAGCACGATGGAAATCGAACTCACTACTCAGTAATTGTTCTAACGAGACAAACTTGCTAACCACGTCGAGGTCCCTAAATGATTTTATAAATTTAGCTCAGATGTGACACAATGTCGAATGTAATAGGTAACCGCTGAAGATCGAAATCAATGCTAAGTTTTAATGGCTTAAGCAAGACAAGCTTGTTAACCATTACACCACGTCGATGTGCCGAAATGATTTTCTAATCGTAGCTTGCATGTGACACAGGGAAGAAAATATGGAACACCCAGTGAGAATCAAACTCATTACTCATTTGTAATTGTTCAAGTGAGACAAGTTTGCTGACCATTACACTGCACTGAGGTGACAAATCGATTACCTAAGTGTGGCTTAGATATGGAACAAGGCCAAAATTTTAAGGCACTCAGTGATGATTGAATTCACTTTTCAGTCGTAATTGGTCCAGCGAAACAAGTTTACTAACCCTTACACCATGTCGAGGCGCCCTCATAGCATAACTGCGTGAACCTAGACAGAGGTTATCTGATTCAAACCGTCTTACTGATTACACGATAAACACTAAACAAAGCAAACAAGCTCAGAGGAAATCATTTCCGTAAAACTTACATAAAGGCGTCTTTTATTGTCCATAGTCCATAGTTAACGTGTGTGGATATAATTTGAGTATTGTTGATATATTTGCATAATAATAGCAGAAGTAGCAGACGGTTGTTACTGGGGACTGAATAACGGTGAGTTTGATCAAATCTGGTAGCATCTTCTTGCTGTTTTAGTTTCCATTCTTTTGCCATGCTGTCAGTTTTAGACCCACTGTAGTGTCAGGGTATAATCAATTTCTATTTTTTACTCAGGTTAGGTCATTGTGCTCTCATGTCAATGGCTACAGTTCTAGTCGTTATGTTTCTTTTTGTAGGCTCATGTATATATATATATATATATATATATATATATATATATCAGCATGCAGTGTGGGGATAGAAGAATCCAAAGAAGTATTCTGTACATACAGTGGTAGGATAACTCTCTAAGACAGCTCTAAATATATATGTACATAAATACATATAAAGCAAATATAAGAAAACTTGAGGCAGACACGTTATTTCATGGTAAATCCTTTGTAAAATAAAAACGGAAGCTGATGATGGTTCGCCTGAAATAGGTCAAACTTCTGATTTAGCATGAAATAAAGTGTCTTCCTTAATTTGTCTTATATATATATATATATATATATATATATATATATATATATATATATAAGGAAGAAACTTGCGCAAATAGAAATGTAATTAAATGTCAGCCCCAAATTCCAAAAACAGGTGCGGGATACTAAAATCAAGCAGGTACGAAATTTTAAATTTTAGTAGAGTTCTAAAAGAAAACGGGAAGTGCGTCACACAAATCCGAAGGCGAATTGGCAGATCGCGTTCCAGAAGTTGAGTAAAGTATTAAGATGCAGGAAACTTGCAGTAGAAACAAAGAAGAAAGTACTAGATTGTTATGTGATGTCAGTTCTTCAATATGGCAGTGAAAAATTTGAAGCAACTGAAATGTGGTTCTACAGATGGATGCTGCGGATATCATGGACCAAGCATGTAAACAATGATGATATTCTTGGAAAGAATGGAAACTAAAAGGAAAGTAATATCCTGAAGAGACAGCTGAAGTTTCTGGGAACCGGATACTATCAGGCCAGATAGAGAAAGTGAGACAGAGGAAAGCAGAGGATTACGTATATGAAGAACCTGAGCAGGTGGATTACATAACAGGAGAAAGTGTGCTAAGAACCACCAGGGATAGGGAGAGATGGAAGATCATGATTGCCCACGTCCTGAAAGGACAAGGCAGAAGAAGAAGAAGAAGAAGAAGAAGAAGAAGAATTCACTATGAGCACCACAGATCGAACATCAATAAACAACAATATTTTAGAAAATGGAAGCAAAAAGTAAACATATTTAATATCAGAAAGTAACTAATGACACTTCTGGGGCATATTATGAGGAAGTAAGGCTGTCAAAGTATGGTACACACAGGACATCTTGAAGGTAGGAGAGACAGAGAAAAACAGCTGATAGCATTTTTGATTAAGTAAATTGATGGCGAAACAAGATTTGAAAGAACACAAAAATATAAAATTTATTAAGAGCTACAATAGACAAGAATTTGTGCAAAGCCATGATCGACTACATACTTAGAAGTATATATGAGTCCCATTTCAAGAAGTACATATATATACCCTTTGTGGTTTGGAGGGAAATTGAATTTTATTGTGTTTATTATATTTGTTATGTCGTGCTGGTAGTGGAACGTACATTGGCGGAGAAAGTGGAGTCTAAGACTTCTTGTTCCGGGTTAGTCTGATATGATCAATTTTGCGCTATATAATTTGGGAAAAACGAGAATCCGTCTGTTCTACCCTGCTACGAAGTTAAATAGCAGATAGAGTGAATTGCCTTGCTTGTAGTAGCAACCAGTTTAAGAGAAGGAAAATTCTAGATGCTAAACGGTGCTGAATTCAATATGAAACTACTTGACTCTCTTTCCTAAGAACGAATGAAAATTTACAGACAATAAAGAGTATTCAGATAATTATAATCGATTGCCTCCTGAAATACATTATTTTATTAAGCATTTTTAGATAATTTTATTCCATATTAAAGGATTTTTGCAGCAATTTTTGAAACACTTGAAGAAAAAACTTTAATGTTACTATATTGGAGATTCTTTCAGAATAGTAAATCTCTTTAAGAGCCTACTTGTTTGTACTTGTTTGTAAACGGGGAATCAGACCAAGACGGTCGTTAAATCGAATTTTGGTAGTAACTTGTGTTCCAATGTCAATACACGCAGTTCTTGTCACTGCGTTTCTCTTCGCTGGGTCTTTGTCTTTAAAACCCCGACAATTCATTTTGGCTTCATATTTATTAAAGAGATATTCAATGTCTGAGAGATCAACATCGCTAAGAAATGCTTTTGCCTTCTTGCGTTATATTATGGCGTTTAGTTGGCGGCAATAGCCCTGTATTTGATATCCACGTCACACATGATTACTGTATTGCTGACGTTGGTGACCGTATTAGACACCAGTTCAAACCAATATTGAATTACTTCATGACCTCGTGCCCTGAAAACTAACAAGATGAGATACCAAATTGTTGTACCTGCGAAAGCAGTAACACTGGAAAACCAGCCACTACGTGACAAGGATTTTCTTCGGATTATGTGTTAGTATTATAATTATTCATTGAGTCATTGAGAGAAATAGCATCTGGTGATTTCTACTGGAGATCAAGCGACAGCACATCTACTTTCTACTCCAGCAATTTTCCTCAGTATCATCGCTGATTGCATTTCTAATTTCCTGTTTTTAAGCCTTTTTCCAGATTTGTCTGTCACAAGCATTCAAATAACTATCATATTACGAGTGTATCACTGCCGGCAAAAATGACGGCAAAATGTTTGAGAGGATTATTTTCTTTTTCCTCACAGGTTATTGCCCTGAGGATGACTGGTGGGAATATATATATATATTGTTTAATTGTGATAATGTTTAGCGCCAAGTTTGTTATTTTGTCAGTGTTTTAATGATAGAATGTGTTTTGGCAAGCAGCGTTTAATCGTAAATTGCTCGATATCGGGGTGTAGATAGAGCGTTGATAGGTTCCAAGAATTTCTCCATTTGATACGGCAGATTCATACCGACTTTGAATTTTCTCACTCGTCAAGGCTATTTGCAAATTTGAAACTTCGAAGTCGGCTTGCATCTGCTGTATTAAAAAGACCAGCTCTTTCTATATATATATACAACAGATTTTATTATAATTTAGAGAATTATGAAAAACATTTACGTCTTTTACTTGGATTTGTTTCATAATCACATTCTGTTCCATTACAAATGAGCTAGGTCAAGGGAAAGATGCGATGTTTTTGTTGTTTCTACCTAATTAAGCAAAGATAGACCATTAACAAATGGACAAAACTTTTCTATATTCAGGCCTCTGTATTTATTTAGTTTTTCAAAAGTCTTTGCAGGAATTTTTATTATCATTATTTTTTGACAATTATATACACATGTCCTCCCAGGCCTCAACAAGAGACCGAAGGCCAGAAAAAGCTTCATGAAAATTTCCACTAAACATTTTTGTTTAAAAAAGAATATAAATCTTAATTGTTAATAGAACTAATAATAATAATAATAATAATAATAATAATAATAATAATAATAATAAAACAAAAAAGAACTTGACTATTAATTGATATTCGAAAAACTGTCAAAATGTGTCTTGTCAAGTGATGTGGTTTATTTCAAATTCACATTTGAAATAAACCACATCACTTGACAACACAGAAGAAGTGTCTAAACAAAATAGCTACTTTTGTAGTGATATTATAACATATCCATGTTATACTTTCTGAATAAATATTATTAGCTCTACTTTGTATTGAGCACTTTTTAAGAATAGTGTTTATTTGGATACGGAATATTATTCCATCCATACATACCCTATATATATATATATATATATATATCCGAGTGAGTACAGAACGAAGAAATAATTTTTTCCAACGTCCAAAACATTAATTTAAAACAGTGCTCGATATATAATATATATATATATGAATATTTTTTATAAATTATATTTTAGAACATATGCATAATGTTTTTTATATATATGTGTGTCCTCTACAATCATATGGTTGTTTCGACATTGGGTCTCCAGTGTCTCTTCAATGTCTCTCCAATGTGGAAAAAACCATATGATTGTAGAGGACACACGTATATATAAAAAACATTATGTACATGTTCTAAAATATAATTTATTATTATTATATATATATATATATAAGTTTCATTCAAATCGTTTGTGCTGAACATTCGTAATGAAAAGAAAATATGAATTTTATTCTGTATTTAATTTATATTTATTTTTCAACAAATAGATTAATTCGACTACAGATATTTCTTCCACAGTCTATTCTGACCTCAATTTCATTTCAAGGTATATCTTCATTTGACGCCTGACAGGAGCCCAACGTTTGCTCATTGCATACGAAGAGTTGTTCATATTGTAGACATTTTACATGTGATCATAGATTACATACGGTGACATTTTGTCCAGAGAAAAAAATCCAATAACAGCGTAATTCTTCAATTTCTGATTCTAAGTTGGCTTATGCATCGTCAATTGGTTTTGAATTATAAATCACAGGAAAAATATTGAGAGCAATGTAATTGCTTGGCATTCTTGAAATAAAATGTGTATGTGCAATGTATTATAAGACGATCAAATAAAGCAATAATATGTCATCACTATAAAAGGGGTCATATTCAGGTTCAAAACTTTTGAAAAACTCATCCTGGATAATATATATATATGTTATATTTGATAGTCGCCTGAAGATCGTGAATGCGTGAAACTTATGTAGTTACTCGAGTTGTGCCCCGTTGAAAGTTGGCGCCTTGGGGATTTTTTTTTTTTGGCTCTGTTTGGATAGCCTAAGAATTAAGAAATTTATTGCTAAGTATTGTGTCTGCTTTTCATTTTTATTCGGTGACACCCCAAGCCATCCGTTAAAGTCGGTGAAACTCAAGGGCTTTACAAGGTGTGGCAGTTTTAGGAACTTAAACATTACTAGTTTGCAGAAAAGAAAAAAGTGACCAAGAGGACAGAAGATTAACATTTCATTTAAACTTCGGCAGATTAACGTTTACTAGAAATGGAGCCGGAAGGGTGTTCCATAAGCGGGAAGTGCCAGAAAAGAAATCTTTTCACATCTCTTTATAGGGTACGGCATATATCACCAAAAAGCTTAGAATTTACGAACTCTTCTCCTCCAAGACGCTTTATGTGAATTCAACCATAATCGGATAACTTGTAGATCAAAGACCGAACTCTAAATTTACACAAACATTTTTCGAATCAATGTAGAGAATTCGTAAAAAATCAACGACAAACATAATTTCGAGTAATCTTTTGTATACTTTTATGCATTTCTCATGGTCGCTTCACTCAAACTCAACTTAAATCGATTTACTGGTAAATCAAGAATTATTGCCTTGATATTTTTTTTAATCGTATCACCCCGAGCAAGGCGGTAACGCCACTGATGTGCAGGGGGCTACGTAATAGTGAAAGGATTGGAAAAGAGAAAGCCGGAAACCACATCCTAAACAGGGAACAAGGGATGAGCCTATTAACCTGTTCAATAGACGTGGGTGGAGTGTCAAACCGGTCGAGATATATATATATATATATATATATATATATATATATATATATATATATATATTGCTAACTTTCCGGAATATCTGTCTATTCCGCTTTCCTATCTATCAATAGATGTGGGTGAAGTGTGAACTGGGCAATAGTTTAGTCGATCTAATCCAACTGAAACGAAAAAAAAAAAAGGAAAAGGAATGAAAAGATTGGAAGAGAGAAAGCCGGAAACCACGTCCTAAACAGGGAACAAGGGATGAGCCTCTTAACCAGTTCAATGTAAAAAGAATTTCAAACATCACAAAGGATCCGGCAAAAATGAATGGAAACTTTTGCTTTTTGCTATTGTTTATCTCCGAATCACTTAGTTGTATTCTAAAATATATCGGATCTTTTTTGTAACTTCTACCTTATCATAATGCATGTGCGTTGTGATGCACTGGATATCGGCTCGGAACGAGAAATCGGGGAGCCGAGTTCGAATTCTAGTTGAATTCATTGCATTCACTTACGCGCAAATACCCTTGGGAAAGGTATTAATGCGTCTCTTCCTTCCAGTTATGGGTTAAATAATAGGACAGATTGGGTTCTGTAGCCTTGGTCGGCAACCAGTCTACCGCAGAAAGCAATGGCAACCTACTGCGGGATAACTTTATGCCCAGTCAATCATGTCTCTTTCGAGACATGATCGCCCAAGCGTGTATCACGTATGGCACTTAACTGACTGACTGACCTTATCATATGTTATAACAATTTCACGTTTTCTAGAAGGTACCAAACCCTCCCACATTGCAGGGAAAATGCATCCACTTCTTCTTCGTCACAATGTCATCGCATCACATTACAGGATCCAGTAACGCCCGCGCCGTTCTTCCAATTGTACATCAATCTCGTTTATTGGCAAAATTGACCAAGCATCAATCCTGTTTTACAAATAAAACAAAAACCAATACTTACTTCGCATTTTTTTAACTTACGCGCCACAACAACCTCATACTAGAGCTTTCTGAATAAAGACTTGACCTTACCAGTTTAACATAACTGCTAAAAGACCCCAACCAACGTTGGGTTATATAACGAGTTAAACACTATATTCGTTTATCTCCTAGCCTCAGATTTCCAAAAATCTTTTTAGAGAAAATTTGACGTTCTTCCCTATGAATCTAACCTGAATATGTGATTGATAGAACCACCGTTTAACTCGGATTCATAAATCAATACTTATTTAGTTTTCATAACTTCGTATACGATAATTAAATAATTTTAATTTTTTACCTTAACAATCCAACCCTTTTAACAGTTGAAGTTTTATAATATTAAATTTAAAAAAAAACTAAATTCTAACCTGTTGTTAAAAACTATTGTCTACACATCTGAATAATGTATGTTCCTAGTATATATCCTACCCAGACAAAATAAAATGTGTCATAAAAGCTACAATGTAGACGCGACCTAAATATTCAACTTCATAGTTCAATCTAATTCTCACTTTTGATTGAGTAATACCGACATACCCAAAATCATATTGTTTAACTTCCTCCAATCATCCTTAATTTTCTGAATTACGATGAATTTTCTAAAATAAATCATTTTCACCATTTGTTTCTAAACTATCACCTGAAGAAGAACAATATTGTTCTGAAACATTAAAATTTGTGTCTAGTGATAGAATGCTTTTATAAATCATTGTAATAGCAAAATTACAATATTAAGCTCTACTTTGTATTAAGCATTCTTAATAAAAGTAAATGCATGAACAGTAGGTTTTTAATCTGTTCTTTCACGTCCTTATAATGTGTGTGTGTGTGTGTGTGTGTGTGTGTGTGTGTGTGTGTGTGTGTGTGTGTGTGTGTGTGTGTGTGTGTGTTTGTGCTAGGCTACCACTGGAATTTTTCCAATATTATAGGCTTTATTTTCTACAAGAAATCTGCATTTCGATCTTAATAAAGAATCTAATAATTGCGAGGATTCATTGATTTTGTAATTCCCTTTAAAATCATATTGTATATTTTTTAATCTCCGGCATATTTTTTCTTCAGCAGAAGCCTTTTCTGTAAACGTCAGTCACCTCCATGCGTCTGCTTATTCAATATTAAACTTCGCAATTCTCTAATTCCCGCTCTACCTCTTCCAACATTTACCATCATTATGTTTTTATACATCAATAGTGTTAACTTCACTCAACGGCCTACACACCAATTATAACAACAGAATATTACAGGAACACGGACAGGAAATCGAAAAAAAATGTCTAAATCTTGAAAATAAATTCTAGGAGAATTTGGCATCGAATCCTGCGCATACAAAAATTAGATTTTCTTATGTGAAGTCATTTTATTTGAGTGTGTGCATACATTTTGTCGCGTGATAAAAACAGGTGCATAACTTACTACCATAAAATTAAAAAACATAAGACAGCAAGTGAAAGAATAAGAGAAAAAAAAACTTTTTAATGGTTGTATTTCCAATTACCCAACCTATCTATATTGGACATTTACGTCGAAGCAAACAACACAAAAATGTTTGCACTTGAAAAAAAATGTTCGATTGATTTGCTTCTCGAAGTGATTGCAAAAATTATTTAGAAATCGACATTTTAGATATTTTTAGCTGCCGATTTTTCAAAAATTATGCAAGAACAGAATTGACTGCGAAGTTAAAAAAAAGAATAATTTTTCCCTAGGATTTAACATTTTTCGTTTTTCATCACCAAAATTAGTTCGCAATAATAACTTGCCTGTAAACTCAATCGTCTGGAGAGCTTACCGTAGAGTAATGTCTACCAGATAATCTTATGTGTCCAGTATTGTCTAAATATAAGAACTTGTACTAAACCATGTTACATATAATTATATTTTTTCTTTTTCTTGTATGTACCATGTCCATTCGAAGATTTGGCAATGATGGCTCTCCACAATTTACTGTCCTTTGTAGCTCTTGGAAACACGTGGAAATTAATTGGAGGCTTCAAAATCTGGGAAGTACTACCAAAGACAATGGAAATGTGAACTAGACATCCAAATATGCGTAGGAATGACAAAATATCACTTTTAAAATTAAATAAAATGTAAAAAAAAAATTATAAATTTTCGTTCTTCTATATGACATTTTCCTTCAAGGCGTAGGCGACCATGGCTTTCTACGTCTCCCTATCCCTGGTGGCTCGTAGCACACTTTCGTTTCTTACTCCACCCAAAACTCGCTCTGCCATCCACCTGCTTAGGCCCTTCAAATATGTTATCCGCTGCTTTCCCCTGTCTCTTTTTCCCTCTATCTCATCTGTGAGTATCAGATTCTCCAAGCCTTTCTTCCTCATTATATGTCCCAAGAACTTCAGCTGTCTCTTCCTGGTGCTCAGTATAAATTTTCTTTTTCGTTTCCATCTTTTCTAAAATCTCATCATTGCTCACATGCTCGACCCATGATATTCGCAGCGTCCTAAAATCAAAGAAGAAGACTGCTTAACTAATAATCTAACAGCAATAATCTTATATGGCAGTAAATGCTAGACAATTTTTTCAGAAATAAAAAGAGACTTGAACAAACAGATTGTTGGTCTAACGATGAACACTGTGAATGAGAAATGAGGGATTAGAGAATTTGTTAGTCACAAAAAATATTGTAGGTAATTGACGCATAGGGACTCAGTGAGTGGTGATTTGAAGAGGTCAAGTTGTAAGGGTTTACCGGAGCAAATATACGAGAGTATGTTCAATGAAGTAGCAGTTCTTGGGAAAGTGGCATCTCATTGAATAACATTTAGATTACAGAGGAAGTGAGAATGATTTAATTCTTTGGAAGTGGTACGGAGTGTATTAGCAGTATTTAGATTGTAATCAGTTAAAAGTAAAAACTGGAGCTCATTTGAACAGTTACCATAGAAACAGCGCTATACTAGCGACAGACTTGCGAAATAATAGTTCTGTTGTTTTCATATCCTGTGATTAATTTAAGATTGCATATGATACATGATTTTACAAGCAGAGATATACTTAATCACAGCAGCATTTTATTGAATTTTACAGATAAAAGCGGACTAAACAGCAACAGAACTGTCTTTGTTAACGTAGTCCTTTGACTTAATACACAACGGAATATGTTCAGAACCGAATGACGACGGTTCCATTTCACAATCTAAATGTGTGTCAATTCTGCAAGAAAAAGAAAAACAGAACAATGACTGACAACATGGAAAAATAAAAAATAAAAAAAAACATAAAAAAATTATGCCGATTTGAGCTATAATCAATTGGCTGTTGATTCATAATTCATTAATAATCAGTACTTTTTGTAAGTAGCAAAAATTAAATTTTCCAAACAAATTTATTCCACGAATTTAGGTTAGAAAAAAAATATATATATATATATATATATATACGATACTCGTATTTGAATAGATATTCTGTTTTTAATCAAACAGCATATTCTTTACGATAAATTTTGTACAAAAATGTGCGTCACTCGTAGGGGTCGCAGGTTCGAATCCTACCGAATGATGCACATTTTCGTACAAAATTTATCGTAAATAATCAAACCGGTAAAAATAAGTATATAAATAAACTGTTCGATTAAAATCAGAATATCTACTCAAATACGTGTATCGTTTAAAAATAATATTCAAACAAATGATTTTAATATGTAGGTTGTTAAAAAACATTTCCTTAATCTTCGGGATTTTCCGTAACAATATATACACGCACATATATATACACATACATGTATATGCACAGCATCTATATACACGCATATATATATATATATATATATATATATATATATATATATATATATATGTGTGTATATATATATATATAAGGACACATATGTATATATATACACAGACACATGTATATATATTCTATTATGGTTCTGTCTTTGTCTCGATATCCAGAACTAATGACAAGAAACCTGCTTTCCAAAATGCAGTAAACCACTGTAAAAAAAACGTCAATCACAACTCAAAATTATATATGTGTGTGTTTGTGTGTGCGTATATGTGTGTCTGTGTGTACATATGTATGTGTGTGTGTTTATATTTTACCACTAATATTTGTTCAAATTGCTGGATACCATATGTAATACAATTACATGAGTGGCTTTAGTCTGTCATGAAAAAATGCAGTCTGATATTTTTGCTGATTTCACTATTTATGAATTATTTATTTTTTAGTTATATGTGTTGATGAAGAGGTTTATAGACATGTATATAATCGGGCAAACACACAGACAACACACAAACATATATACAAACATACATTATATATATATATATATATATATATATATATATATATGTGTGTGTGTGTGTGTGTGTGTGTGTGTGTGTGTGTGTATGTACAATCTTGAGAATTGGAATGATACCATTAAATAGCCTCATAAGTGATAGAAATTCACATGGGTTTTTCAAGAATTAATTTTGTTTTACTTGTAAATAAACACGTGGAAAGATTATGCATATAAAGTTAAGTTCCGTGTTCATAATTGGTCTTATTAAGCATAGGATTTCTCTTTTTTATTAGTAATGCCTTCATTATTTTTAATTTTATTTTGCATGTGGATGATGCTATTATGTATGTATTATCAACGAAGATATCATGTATAGGTAACAATGTGGTTTTGACCTAGTTGACTTTTATATTCATATACGCTCTATATTTTATATGGATCATGTTTATTCATAAATATAGAATAACTTAAAATCATATCTTTTCTCATATAAATATGTATGTGAGTGCTGTGCTTTCCTATACTAATCCCTTTCTCTCTTTTACTATCGCTCTTCATCTCTCTCGTGAAATAATCGCATACATATATATATATATGTGTGTGTGTGTGTGTGTGTGTGTGTGTGTGCGCGCGTATTTTTTTGTTTATTACCTCTAAATAATATATATATTAAATGGTAGAATTTCAACACAACAGCTTCTCACCGCTATTTATGCTTCTTTCATCAGTAAGGAATTGAACACTCTTTGCTACTGGCGTGTGTTTACATTGTGTATATAAGACGCTAATATCTGTCTTCCTCCACCGTGCGCAGATAGCTTAGTGGTAGAATATGTTACTGATGTCAAATCGGCCAGGTTTCAATGCTGGCAGGTAACAATCTGATGTCTAACTTTGCTGATGAGCTGTGATGCAGTGAAACAAAAATTTCTCTGGATATATATATATATATATATATATATATATATATATATATATATATATATACTTCATTTGTAAACGAGTTATTACATGAACTGGGTTTCTACAATGTTGTGTCTTCGGGCAATTTGCAGTAACTGATTTTGCCGTTTACAGTTTTATTTAAAAAAAAGCTCACGCAATTTTTTAGAACGCTCAAGTAACGAGGAATTTTTGAACGCCCAATTTTTAAAATTACAAGAAATCATAACGTTTTCATCTATGGTTGTTTGAATCTAATAGGTATTTTATGGTATGGTTACACTTAGTCATAATTTCTGTTCTTTCATTCAATAATTCATTTTTGTTTGGGAATAACATAATCGCTAACTTTTCTTTCTGGCACAGTCTACATATGACTGGGCAGAAGATTATCCCGTAGTAGGTTGCCATTGCTTTCTGCAGTCGACTGGTTTCTAATCAAGGTCATAGAACCCAATCTGTTTTATTATTTAACCTATAACTTGAAGGAAGAGACGGATTAATACCTTTCCCAATGGTATTTGTGTGTAAGTGAATGTCATGCATTCAACTGGAATTCGAACTCGGCTCCCCGATTTGTCGTTCCGAGTCGATATCCACTGCACCACTACGCGGATTAATACCTTTCTCAATTGTATTTGTGCGTAAGTGAATGCAATTGGAATTTGAACTGGGCTCTACCGATTTCTCGTTCCAAGCCGATATCCACTGCACCACAGTTACTGTAAAAATAATCTCAATTGTTTTCTATTTCTTTTTAGGGAGAACAAAGGACGTTTTTAGTAACATTATTTAAGCGTTTGCTTTTACGCTCAAAATAACATGTTTTTCATTATTCTTTTCTTTTTTGGCCGTATCCTTTCAGGACGGAAGCGATTATGGCTCAACAGGGATTTGTTTTCTTTAACTGGTGGGATAGATGTTTGAACCGTTTCCCTTTGCCTTTTGAATTCAAAGTAACCCTACGCCAGAACTGATTGTCACCCAAAGCTAGAGTGCTCGGCCTATCTTGTTATTTAAACCTTAGTTGGTGGGGGTGATGATGGATTCCTTAAGGCGTTTGTGCTAAAGTAAACACAAAGTGTTCGGTCGGAATATGAATACTTCTAGCCGATTTTACTTACTTTGCTAGTAGCGTTAACGCTACTCGTATATTCGCTGCTCCTATTAAAAATCCAGTTTGGAAATGAGGAAGATAATTAATTAAAATAATTAAGATAATATAATTGCATGATAAAAAAAATCTTTCCTTAAATTAATAATTAGGTATCGTTTTATATCTGAACGTATGCTTATCTACGCACGTATTCCCAACAAGGCAACGCTGAACATGATAGGATTTATCAATGCAGACCGCGTACACTGATATGAGTATACATTTCTCTCCTTGGAGGCTGATAAGTTTGTTTTCTTACCAAACATTAGGTTCACTTATGATACGCTAAGCTTGAATGCAAGGTGAACTCAACAGAAACGAAATTTTTCCTCAAAAGATGTTTTCCTGTTTTTTGTTTTTTTTTGTTTTTTTTTCAAAGCGCATCTTGCCTATCAAAATATATTTATTTAAATATGTGATTGGTTACGAACCTATATTACTATAAATGAGGCAACAGGTCATCACAACATGGAATAAAAATTTTTTTTTTAAAATGACCTCTTTTTTAAAATGAGGCTTCGTCAGTTTTCTGTTCAAAGAATAACATCTTTCATGTTTTATTGTATTTATGTACATAGTATGAGCGATTAAATTACTCGTCTATTGACTGTTTTATAATTCACTAACTGTAAGCTTGATACAAAGTATTTTAAAAACGATAATATTGAATTCCAATTAATTTCGTTAAATTATGTGCAAATACCCTTGGGGAAAGGTCATCCTTCGCTTTTCGCTCCAGCTATGGTTTCAACACAATAAGCATGATAGATTGTGCTCTATAGCCTTGGTTAGCAACCAGTTAACAGAAAAAAATCAGGGCAACCTGCTGCGAGAAAATCTTCTGCCCAGTCAGTCATGTCACTATCGAGACATGATCGCCCAAGCGTGTATCACGCATGACATTTAACTAAATAGTCCATGGACATTTTATGTTATTTAATTTTGTATTTTCATTTTTGATTTTACCAGATATATTTTGCGTGTTGTGTCACTGCGTGACGTGTATGATCATAGCTCTCCATAATTTCCTGTCCTTTGTAGTTTTTCCAAGGATGTTTGTCTCTACTCATGCAGAATCATTAGGTTACTTACTAGACAGTTGTCTTCTGACAATCTTGACCTCAATATATATCATGTGAGTTTTAATTTCTCCCAACCCATTTTTCACATGTTAAGTTCCAGAATCTTAAACTCTTTCTTATTTTCAGTAAAAGTATTCTTTAGTTCCCTATTTTCCTTAATATTTCCTCGTTGCTCACAGGTATGATATATTTCTCATTGATCTCTTGAATCGCATCACTGTCTTTGCGAGTGGATTTTTGATCAGTAAGGAATTTTTCCACTTTTCACTGACATATAAGTAATGATCTAAACTTATTTATAAATGGAACTTTGTCTGTGTGTGTGTGTCCGTTACCTATAGACTCCGAAACGGCTGAACCGATTTTCTTGAAAATTTACACAGTTGTACTATAAGCGTCTGCGAGTGTTCTTAGCTAGGTTTTGTGTCGAGGTACCCCCGAGAAATATCGAAAGTCGATAATCGAAAAAATCGGGGTATAGAAGGAGTGGTCCAATTTTAATCAAATTTGATACACTCATAGACAAAGACATAAGAAACGATATTCAGAAGTTTCAAGGTTGCAGTTCTTAAAATAGTGCAGAAAATTTTATATCGATACCAGTAAATCAAAATTTGACTTACATCCATTCATTTTTCTTTCGCTCTACGGTTTCGCTTTAACTAGAAACAACTATTGTTTTTTAGTCTTTCGTTAAAGAGTCTGAGCTCCAGGACCATGGATTAGTTTTAAAGCTTTCCTTACACCCGACAACGCCGGGTTATACTGCTAGTATAAGCTATTACGTTGTTATAAAAATAATAGCCGATTTCAGAAACATTATTGTATCCTTGAAAATGAACTGTAGAAATGTTGAAATTAGTCAAAATAAGAATATTGAGCATCTATGCCCCTCTGCCATCGATCGAGGAGATTATTTATTCTTCATTGATAAAACGTTATTGGTTGTATTGAAACGAAATCTTTGAAAGGTCATTCCACCTCTGGTTCGAACCGAAAGGTTTCACCATTTAAAAATATGCTTTAGTACTTAAAAAATAATAATCAATGAAAGATCAGAAGAATATAGTAGATATGGAAAACTCTCGTATCCCAAGTCGGTGAGTTTTTGCAAGGTCATTATTAGAACATCTGGCGCGCATTATCGTGTAGCAGAACTTGAACCCGTCAATTCACCAATGCAGGTCACATTTTTGCAGACGTGCATGCATTTCAGCAAGTTGATTGCAGTAAAGCTTGCATTAATGCTCTGATTGGCTGCCAGAAAGCTGTAGTGAATCAAACCAATTGCAGACATTCACCATATTCCTTTGCTAATGCAATTTTGGCATTGGAAAATATTTAGAGAACTCATCACAATCAAGCCATTGACCTGATCGTTTACAGTTATTATAAAGAATACAGTTTTCTTAACAAATACTATTCTGTCAAGAAAGTTGTCATTGATGTTATGTTGAGAAAGCATCAAGCACACTTCAAAACGCCTATGATTTTTTTATTTTCATTGAGATCATGAGGAACGCATTTATCGACATTTTCACCTTGCGCATACGTTGCAAATGGTGTAAGACTTGCAGTGCTGACACCAAGCGTTTGAGCCATTTCTCTGACACTTAGATGTAGTTTTTCAATAACTACTTGCAATTGTTCGTTGTCAAGGCTGCATGACCTCCTCTACTTTCTTCATCACCAGAACGGAATTTCTGGAACCAACTTACGTACTTTCCGATCGCTTGTGGGCCTATCTCTACATCTTCTGTTGATATTGGCAAAGGTTTGGGAGGCGGTGAGTCCAGGTTTGAACTCATGCAAAAAAGTAAACGAAGATCATGTTTTGTCAAGTTCATAATAAAGAGCTTCAATGCTTCAAGTATATTTCTGTCAGAAAATAAGTTAAAAATTATTATAGAGCAGAAATTATAATATATACAAAACTTCACCTAGTATATACCGTGAATGCTATGTTAAAATAGCTTTTCAAAATAAAACAGTTCGCACAGCCATTATTGTTGTTACAATGAGAGTTCAGTACTCTTTTGTTTGTGTCGCCAAATATTTAATTATTTTCATGAAAGAATTTTTCTTCATTCTACTAGATCTTCGCATTTTTGTGTCATGTTTTCCTTAGTCTGTTAACTACACTACACAGGGCGTTAAATTTCCTTATCTGCCTTGTATTGCATTCGTAAGGAAGATCTTCCGTTGTGGAACAGACACCCGAGAAGATACTTCTTCGATCGCAATAATTTTAACCTCTTCATGTTTAGAGTAAACCGAAACTTTTCCTATATGTACTCATAAAATGTACCTCATGCTTCTTCTTTCTACTCCCCTTACAATAACATAATTTACTAACTTTCTACTTTAAGTGGCTCTTATGGCTTGTATTGAGTGATTAATAGTAATAAAAATTGCTTGTCTTTTGTAAGACCTTAAAATGCGAGTCTAATCACACTTTCCTCTTTCTGCTAGCGTTATCTTTGCTCATATCATATTGCCAAGGAGACGTGTTGTTTTTTTTTCTAATACTAGTTTGTTTTGGCACAAAGCCATAAGTGGTGATCTACAAGTCAAGCTTGCTAAACTTTACACCATGAAGAGACTACCTGGAATCTAGAAAACCTAGTTGAAACAGACGATGGAAAATGTGACATAGAGTCTGAAGTTGTTGCGTATTATCGAAAGATGAATTACAAAAGCTAAGTAAAATATTAAGAATCGTAAAACTATTGTTCGAAACAAAATAATGTTGAAATATTATGTAATATCACTCCTCCTCTATGGCAATGGTTCAAAAAAAGGACAAAAAAAATTTTAGGATTGACGATAAATATATAAGCAAAACTTGAGATAAAACGCTTAAGATAAAAAAGACAATTTTTTGACACGCAACAAAGAAAAGCGACTTAGAGAATTAGACACTCACACAGTATATTGTAGACCAGAGGATTTAGAAGAAAACATCAAGTAAAGTAGCTAAAGTCAAAGTGTTTTTTTTAATGAATCAGGGATCATAGCTATTTATTTACTCTGCTACCCCACCCTCTCGAGCGAGTTGTGGCATAAGGTCAGTTTTAATGTGGGGAACCCGAGCGCTGACGCTCATGCTACTAGGCTAAAGTCAACCATTCCCCGCAGTAACTGGTTACAAAGCTGATCTTAGCATATCGGAACTCATCTCAGTATGTGTAAGCGTTTCTTAATTGGTCACGCCCACCCGGTAGGAGACCTGCGTCAGAGGACCTGCGGCACGTAAACATATGACAGACCATAGATAGGGGATAAAGTAACGGGATAGCCATGATATGAATGATAGGGAGTTGTGAAAATTTATAATCGTAAAGGTACACAGGAGAATAAGCTAAATTTTGGCACACGGCCTCACGTATGAATAACCCATTAAGGATCGATCCCACTAGTAATTAATAATTGCTAACAACCAGAAAACTGAATGAAGTAGAGGCTTAAATATGACATTAGTTAAATCTGTTTTCTGCCTTTTCGTAAGTAATATTTTGTCAATATACTGTTTATTACTTTTCACAATTTCAGATATGTTTTTAAGATGAATTTGATCTGAGACTATAACAATCATTAGAGAGGTTTCTGTTGCTCTTTTCGGTACCTTAAGAATTTTGAATTATTGCTTTAAATTTATAATACCTGCGAAGTGTTATAACAGAAGACAGAACGTGCGACACAGAGATCCGAAGGCGAATTGGCATGGCGAAGGAAGTATTCCAGAAGTTGAGTAAAGTATTAAGAAACAGGACAATTTCACTAGAAACAAAGAAGAGAGTACTGGATTTCTACGTGATGTCCGTCCTTCAATATGGCAGTGAATGCTGGACAATACCATCAAAGATGAAGGAAAAACTTGAAGCAACTGAAATGTGGTTCTACAGAAGGATGCTGCGAATATCATGGATCGAGCATGTGAGCAATGATGAGGTCTTAAAAATGATGAAAACAAAAAGGAAATTAATATTGAGCATCAGGAAGAGACAGCTGAAGTTCTTGGGACACGCAATGAGGAAGGAGGGCTTGCAGAATCTGATACTAACAGGCCAAATAGAGCAAAATTAGACAGGTGAAAGCAATGGATAACATATTTGAAGGACCTAATCAGACTGAAAGCTAACTCACATTTTAAAATACTTGTAATTTATTCATTAACTATACTTTTTACAAGAAAGGAATATGAAAAGAAAACGTTTTGGATAAAGTTTTCTTTGAAATACGATATGGGCACCAAATTTCGATACCAGCTTTTCGAGCCGCCGAGGAATCATGTCAATTGATTTCACTAGAATATCTTGTGGCATAAAAGATATAATATTCTAATATTTGCCATTCAAGCTCTTCCCTAAGAGAACAATCAAAAGAATTTTTTTCCATGAATAGATTTATGAAAATATTACTAACAATAAAGTTTTGTCGGCATTGAATGACCTATTGAAACCGATATGCCGTAATTACCGAATCTAATCTGATCAAGCTCTTCCAAAATCTTGGTTTGTTATGGTAGACTTATTCATTTAGTCAACCCCAATTTAGTCAACCCCAAAGAAAAATGTCCCAGGGTGTTAAGTCAGGATTACTGGCTGACCATTCATACATAATATGGAGAGTCCAATCATCCTGCATATTAATAGGGATTGATTTAAAAACAAATGCCTTCAATATTTCTTTTTTTTTAATAGAAAAGATATAATTGTGTCCATTCAACTGACAACTTCTTTCTGCTCCCCTTACTTTCAAAGCGTCTTGCGTTATATTTTAGTCCACAAGCCGTTTTTCTCATTTTGTATCCTAAAAACTAAAATAACTTTAGTAAACATAATGTTTCAGTTGCACAATGTTTACCATGTTAGTTTAACAACACATTTTACTGAGGTGTTATCTTCGATTGTCACCTGCATTCTATTACCGAAACCATGTGTTTGTTGAATATATCCTTTTTAATACGAAACGCAGTTTTTACTTTGACGATTAAATGTTATACGCTGTCATCTGAAAATAAATCTTAGTGCATATCGTAGGAGACTATTTTTCCTTTTTATTGTCAGTGGTTGTCTTTGAAACACACACAAAATGTTTGTGGAATGCAGCTATTAAGCCAATTACTCCTCCTTGCAAGAATTCTTTTGCTGACTGTTGATGTTGCAGCCAGGAACAATTTCTCCTAAGAAAAAGTATTTTTTAGCTGTAGTCTGACGTCCCATTTAATTCCGGGTTGAAGAGGACATCATTTATCAGTTATTTACACATTTTCTTAACTTTTCTTGTTTAATATCGCCTAAAAAAGAAGTTATTTTTGTTCTGTTTTCTGAGAATAAACAAAATAAAAAGACTGACGGTTTAAAGAAAGAATTTTTTTCCTTTAATTTTCGGCAAAACAAAAAAAAGTGTCTATGTGCCCGCTATTTTAGGGACTAATTTATAACTACGTTTCGAAGTATCTAATTGTGCAATCATTAGCTAACTGTGAATTTATTTGAAGTTGTACAAGAATCGCTTTTCCAACTTTTCGAATAATAAAATAATACTATCTACAATACTTAGCTGGGTCATTATCATTTCAAAAGTTATTCCGACAACTGATCTTTTTCTTGCTGTTATTCATATTTTCCCTCAAAGTTTTGACCGATCTACCCGACGATTTTATTCCTTAACTTATACTTTAAGAAAAAAGGAATATGTACATATATTACGCAATAACCAGTTTGGTTGTCTTGCAGAAAGTAGAGAAAAGTTTTATTTATCTTTATAATTTTCTAGATTTTTTCTTTTCTTATTTGCACTTCGAGCTTTTCCAAATTCTTGGCTTAGTGTAGTAGACTTGCTCATTTAACCAATCCCAGAGAAAAATGTTCCAGGGTATAAGTTAGGACTCTTAATGTGTCACTCATGGAGAGTCCAATCACGCTGCATATTAATTGGGATTGGTTTAAAAACAAATACCTTCAATATTTCTTAGTTTGTTTGTTTTATTGTTTTGTTTTTTTTTTTCAGTAGAAAAGAAATAATTATGTCGATTCAACTGACGACTTCTTTCTGTTCCCTTGCCTTCAAAGAGTCTTGCGACTTGTTTGAGTCTGCAGGCCGTTTTTCTCATTCAGACAGTTAAGTGCCATACGTGATACACGCATTGGGCGATCATGTCACAAAAGAGACATGACTGACTGAGTAGAAGATTATCTCGCAGTAGGTTGCCATTGCTTTCTGCGGTAGACTGGTTGCCCGCCAAGTCTATAGAACCCAGTTTGGTCTATTGTTTAACCCATAACTGGAGGGAAGAGACGGATTAATAGTTTTCCTAAGGGTATTTGTGCGTAAGTGAATTCAACGAATTCAACTGGAATTCGAACTTGGCTCCCCGAGTTTTCTTATTATGTATCCTAAAACCTAAACTAAACTAACTTTAGTAAAATGGCACTTTAAGTTGCAGAATGTTGAGCTGGTGCTGTGTCCCTTCAGAAGGTTGACTATTATAGCTTTCCACATTTCCTGTCCTTTGTAGATCTTAGTAAATTATGCAAATCCTCTATTGCCATCGATTTACACAAAATTGTAGGCTATGCGCCGTTTTCCTCTGTCCGTTTTGACTTCTTGTGAGTAGCAAATTTTTTAATCATCTTTCCTCATTATGTGCCCTTGAAATTTCAACTGTCTCTTTATAATGTTAAGCATAAGCGTTTTTTTTTTGTTTACATTTTCTCTAAAAATTGGCTGTTGCTGACCTGTTTAGTCGATGATATTCTCAGCATCCTTCTGTAGAATAGCTTCTTGGTTACTCCAAGTCTATCCTTCGTATGCGAGTAGATTTTCCAGCATTCACTGCCCTACAGGAGGACTGATATTGCACAGCAGATAAGCCCGTTTTTCTTTGTTTTTTAACGAAATTTTCCTGTTTCTTAATAATTTGCTAAGCTTATGTAAGGCATCTTTCATTATTCCGATGCATCCTTGATTTCGGTGTTGCACATTCTGTTTACTGCAGAAGCTTTTTCTAGAAATTTAAATATTTGTACTTGATTTTCGTATCTTATTTTTAATTTGCGTATTAGGTTGTTCCTTTTTCTGTCACGCATGATTTCTCTCGTAATTGATGTTTAGTCCTTTCTTTACGTTTTCCTTCACTGACATCTGTAGAAGTCCTCGTTATTCCGTTCCTTTGTCTGCTCGGAAAAAATCGTCTATTTACGAAAAAAAACTGGAAACAAGTTCAGATTTGGCCAAAAGTTTAAAAAACTAACTAAAAGAAAATAGTTTAAAATTCTCACTCTAGGGATGAATTTGCACGAGGTACTAGATTAACAATTAGGTCCCACTCTTTTACAGCAAAACAAATAAAATGTAAAATCAATTTCTACTCTAACAGCTTCTTTTCTCGCACTTCCCGCCTGTGGAATTCCTTTCCATATACTTGCTTCCCGGACAGCTACAATCTCCAAGAATTTAAATGTAAGGTCAATAAACACCTCTTATCACACTAACTCGCATCCATTCTCTCAAACAAACTTCCCATCTACCCAACTACCATCATCGGTATCCTCATCCGTCTATCACCCTCCTTCCGACATTTCCTATATCTAACCACTCTTTCTCATCACTTGTCCCTATGTAACACCCAGCGCAATTAGTGGCAACGGAATGCTTTGCTTGGGGTGAAATGATTAAAAAAAAATGCTTCTTCACTTTCTATTTCCTTTTGAATTTCTAATGTTACACTTATAGTTCGTGACTCTCATTATTATCGATATATCCCCCAATTTCGTACAATCAAACTGTAGAGTAGGTGCCCATAAACTCAACATGCTTGCAGTTGCTACAGTAGCTTCCATATCAAATCATTTTTACGTAAAATTGTCGATAGATATTTCATTGTTTATAAGCTTTGAATTGTTCTTCACCTAGACTAAATAGCAATCAATTTTGAACAAGCCAGTTTGCTCGGAAAATATAGCTAGTAGATAGAAGAGCTGGAATTATACCTCACCAACGACATTTGCCGAAAGTGAATGTAATGAACTGGGTTGTAATTTGAGCTGTACTAGCTTGATTTCTTGAGTCTCTAGGCATCACTATACCTGCACATCAGTGGCATAGATAGAGTGTGTGTTGCCCAGTACACCCCTTGAATTTACCGTCCCGGCTACAAAAATACATATAGCCCCGTAAATTACGTTTAAATTTATAAAATTGCTTGTGTACCATTATTATACTCAAATATAATACGCTTTGGCACAACTTTGTTTTACTTTTTACATACTAAGCATACTTATACCTTATCAATAACAGTTAAAAAGAAAAGTGAAAAATAAAGAAAAAGTGTAAAAAAAAATTAGGATCATATTTATTTCTATAATAAATATTATCCTAATTTTTTTTTACACTTTTTCTTTATTTTTCACTTTTCTTTTATTTATATTTATTCATATTTATTTCTAAAAAATAAATTTTCTTTATTTTTTTGCAAATTTTTTTCATTAAAATGTTCAAAACTATTTCATCTGTCAATTTTCGCTATGTAGATAGTAGATAGATTAAAATATTTATATATATATATGCGTGTGTGTGTGTGTGTGTGTGTGTATGTGTGCGCGCGCGCTCCATCAAACCAATCACAGTACTTATATATATATATATAAGATGCGATGGATTAATTCTCCTCTAAAATACGCAGAAATGAACATGTTTGCGTGGCATGGTGCAAGAAATAAGGTTTTCCAGCAGCCACCCTCTTGGCCCGAGGCAGCACTGCCTCCTAAAGATATTTGATGTAGGCTTGCATGTTAAGTCTGACTTCCGGCGGGATGGAGAAATAACATAGCCATCACTAGTGATCGCGCCAAACAGATTCGTAATCATCATTAGACTCATTTAATTATTTTCGAATCCTCTGCACTGTCCAAAAATCTCTGAAATTTTCGTACTGGGGCTCCCTGCACGAATTCCAAGCCGTACTGCATGCCGTTCCAAATTTCTAGCAAAGTTAGTGGCATCTTGGTGCCCTTTTTCTCACATAACGTGCTCAACTGACCATACTATATTGTGCAGTCAACAAATCAAGAAAAAACAATTCGTCTACGCGGAATTAAAAATATGAAATGCTGATAATTTAACCATCGCACGCTGTATCTGCGTAAAGACCTTCTACCACCAGCCACCATATGAACTCCGTTGTTAATCATTTTAAATGTAGCAGCGGAGTCGTCTACGATGCAACGTTTAAATATTAGGATTAAACAACATGTGCCTGCGAAAATACTCAACAAGAATTTTTCGTCTGGCGATGCCATTCGAAACACATACGGGTCTTCGATAGCGGATCATCTGATAAATAATCCGAGTTGTACGGCGGATTTTATTCCGAACTGGTTCTTCGTTTTCGCAAGATCGTACACGTTGTTCTATCTGAAGGTGTTGGAGATGCTGTTTGTCAGGTCCAGGCAGCCTTCACTATGTAAATAAAGAGAGTGTTTGCTTGAGCTTGCTTTGCTGGGTCTCTGGTATCTTTAGATGTAATAACGTTTATCAGATACCAATTTTTTCTCCCACTTCCGTTCATTCGTTCCACGTTCAACAGATATTCTTTTCTCATATTTTTTTTCCCGTTTGCACTTCTGAAGAGAAGGGACAAAACCGATCGACCAGTGTTTTTATTTTGAAATGTTCCATGGCCGATTATAATTAAACTTGTTTTTGTCTTTAACGCCATAATTAATTTTTGTATCATTAAATATATATATATATATATATATATATATATATATATATATCACTCTGTTTGTTCACCCACGTGGTCGATTTGTATATGTATCGATTTCTGAAAGAGTATTTACCACGTAAATCCTATTACTTTTACCAGTCAAAAAGAGAAATGAGACGCTGAACTCGAGAAGATTATAATCCCCACTACATTGGCAATACATATGTGCATTTATGCGTTTATATATTTGTGGAGATAAGGGTGTGCTTAGGAATCAATGGATCTGTGTGTTTGTGTGTGTGTGAGAGAGAGAGAGAGAGAGAGAGAGAGAGAGAGCGAGAGGTGGAGCGAGAGAGAGAGTGAGTGAGAGAGAGCAGAGGAACCTGTACATCTGTATGTGAACGCATGTGTATGTGCACCGCCTTGTAAATATAAAGATTTGTGTGTGTGTGTGCTTGTGTCTCTGGAGATTTATGTGTGGGGGCGTATCTGTAAGGCTGTATCTCAAAGTCTATGCATGTGTGCATGCGATTGTTTGCTTCTGAATCTCTTGATTTATATGTGCATAGGAGTCTGGAGATCTATGTGTGTGTGAGTGTGTATTTTTATGTCTATGTATACGTGCATTGTTTGAGTCTATTTGGGAATGTGTGTGGGGGTGGGTGGGGGTGGTGGGTGTGTGGGTGTGGCTGTGGGTGTTTTTCAAAATTTTTTTTCGTGGGCGGCCTTCGTGTGTTGGGCGGATAATGAGAAATATGAAAGTAATAATGCCCAAAGTTTTCTTTTTGTACAGTTTTGTAAAGCTCTCTAATCTTACTCGTCGCTTTGGTGTTTTTAGACACAAATCGAGACTAACCGACTCTTATTAACCAACAATTACACATCCTGGAGCAATTCTTTACAAAAAAAATTCGGATTAGGGAGATGTCATTCAATATGATTGTTTTGAAATCTCTTATTCTATCAGTACTAATATTGTATTGTCTGTGTCGAACAAAGTTTTTGACTAAACAAACAATCCAAAATAGACGCCCATAAGAAAAGAAGAAACACATACAAACAAACATAAAAAACGCATACAAAAAAACATAAAAACGCATACAAAAAATATAAAAAACGCATACAAAAAATACACTAACGGTCAGGTCACACATAATTAGATAAACCACATATTAAAGTTGACTGATATCATCAGACCAGAAAAAGGTCCCCACTGTTAATCTCACACACACACACACACACACACACACACACACACACACATATATATATATATATATATATACCATAAACACACACACATACATGCTCTAATACACTTACACACACACATACACACACACACACAAACACACACACAAACACACACACACACAAACACTCGCTGCAATTAATGACAGCAGCAACAACAGCCAGGAATGACCATTCCTTGAAAGGCACCGACTCACTCGGACAGACACACGCTCCTCTGCCATTCTGAAAATGAGATTTTGATCTCGAAATATTAATGTATAATAAAGGCATTGTGACAGTCTACAAGATCTAACCATACAAAAAATCATAAATACGCACGAAGAATATGCTAGAATAGTCATCCTTAAGAGCGTCATCAATTTGGTTTTAATTCAAAGAAGATGAAGTTTCATTTAACAAAGATGTGATAACCAGACTTAATTCAAATATTATATTGAGTTTATAGATTTTACGTGATTTCAGCGCTTGTTGGAATATTTAATGTCAAAATAAATTTGTATTATTATTAAAGTGAAACTTCAAGCTTTTATTCGGTTCAGGAGTAGATAAATATGGATCGGATATATTTATGTCTAAGCATTTATTTAGGGATAAGTAAAAATGGTTTGTTTTATAATACAGTCTATAAGCACTGACATGGTTTTAAGATTAGTAAATATTAGCCTTTTATAGTTAAGTTTTTTAAGCATTTATTTGGTTTGGAAGTTAAGAAGTGTTTATTAACATTACAGCCTATCTATGATTTATTTTGTTTAGAAATAATAATGGCAATTTAGATACAAATATGTGACAAACTGCTATGCAATATCTATCCGCCTATTTCTTCTTGCGTGTGGAATATTTTTTAAAAATTATTACAGTCAGTTTCTCCATTTACAAGGCCTGGTGGTCGCTCGAGGGTTACTGTGCCGGATTGTTTATATAAGAAAGAGAAGATAACGATAAATCATCTTTAGAGTATGTTCCACATAGGTGTGGTTTGCAGGAAGATGCTATTTGGATGGAACTTGCTTTACACTGATGAAATACGGAGGGGATGTGTGTGTTTACTACAATGTAAGTGCTATGGCGTGACGTTGTGACCTGGCATAACAAAGAAATATAATACGTTCGAGCACTTTCAGCTGAAGTGGTGATTAATCAGTGAGAGACTGGGTACATCCCGACTTTGAAAGGTAGAGAATGGTTATTCTCCAACAAGGAGTTAGATACGCTTTTGAATTCAATACTCTAATGTTAAGACTGTGCAGAGTGCTGATAGCAGGCACAGAAAAGAAACTACAAGACCTCCTACAGAAGGGAGCTGAAGAAAGTGACAAGAAAGGACTACAAATAAACTGCAAGAAAAACGAATGCATGTTCAAATACGGGTGGGGGATACTAAAATCAAACAGGTACAAAAATTTAAATACCTGGGAAGTGTTCTAACAGAAGAAAGAAAGTGCAACACAGAGATCCGAAGACAGCGAAGGACACATTCCAGAAGTTGAGTAGAGCATTAAGAGAAAGGAAAATATCGCGCGAAACAAAGAAAAGAATACTGGGTTTGCTATGTGATATCAGTTCTTCAATATGCCAGTGAATGCTGGACAAATTCAACAAAGAAGGAGAAAAAACTTGAAGCAATTGAAAATGAATCTACAGAAAGATGCTACAGATATCATGGATTGAGCATGTGAGCAACGATGAGGTTTTGGAAAGGATGTAAAGTAAAAGGATATTAAAAATGAGCATCAGGAAGAGACAGCTATAGTTCCTGGGACATGCAATGAGGGCTTGGAAAATGTGATACTAACAGGCCATATAGAGGGAAAAAGAGACAGGGGAAAGCAGCGAATAACATATTTGAAGGTCCTGATCAGTTGGATGACGGAACGAGTGTTGCATAGTGTAACAGAAGAAAGCGTGCTAAGAGCCACCAGGGATAAGAAGACGTGGAAAGTCATGATCGCGTACGTCCTGAAGGGACAAGGCACATAGAAGAAGAATATATATGCCAACTGTTTATAAGAAATTATAATGCGGGTATAAAATGGGGGATCAATTCTATATTATAATCAATATATAAACCGATCCCTCATTTTCTGGCCATGCTAGTTTCTATACATTTATATTCTAGATTGATGGGCTTGAGCTAGTGGATGACGGAACGAGGGTTGCGTGATGTAACAGAAGAAAACGTGCTAAGAGCTACCAGGGATAAGGAGACGTGGAAAGTCATGATCGACTACGTCCTGAAGGGACAAGGCACATAGAAGAAGAAGAATTTGAAGACTGGGCAAACTCCGCCCAAATATAACTACAGTAATCCATTTTCGGCCTGATTTGGTTCTTAAGAGTAGAGAATAGCATGAGGAATCAGGTGCTTACTAGATCGGTCGCGTCTTGAAAATTTGGAGCGCGCAGAAAAACAGACATATGAGTTTGTATACATGTTCTAAATTGGTGGCTACTTATAGTTGGGATTTCTTTTTCGGCAGGGCATACAGTTGGTGTCTGGTCCTACGTGAACAGGTAGTTTAAATATTACTACTTAATTGTATTGATGGGTGAGAAGATTATCAAGGCAAATGTAAAGATTTTATTTCTTCTTCTGTACCATGTCCCTTCAGAACGTAAGCGATCGTGGCCTTTCACTTTACCCTATCTCTTGTAGCTCCTAACATTCTTTATCCCACTCAACTCCCGCCCCGCTATCCATCTGCTCAAGTCTACCAAATATACGACCCCTTGCATTTCCTTGTCTCGCCTTCCCTCTCTCCGTCCCGTGAGCAACAGATTCCTCAGGCCCTTCAGTCAATCAGTTAAGTGCCATATGTGATACACGCTAGGGCGATCATGTCTCGAAAGAGACATGACTGACTGGCAGAAGATTATCCCGCAGTAGGTTATCATTGCTTTCTGCGGTAGACTGGTTGCCGATCAAGGCTATAGAACCCAATTTGTCCTGTTATTTGACCCATAACTGGAGGGAAGAGACGGATTAATACCTTTCCCAAGGGTATTTGTGCGTAAGTTAATGCAAGGAATTCAACTAGAATTCGAACACGGCTCTCTGATTTCTCGTTCCAAGCCGATATCCACTGCACCACAATGCACATCCTTACATATCCTTAAACTTCAGCCGTCTTTTTCTAATGTTTAGCATCAGTTTCTTTTTCGCGCCCCTCTTCTTCAAAACATCGTCGTTGCTCACATGTTCCGTCTTTGGTAGCCTCAGAATCCTCCTATAGAAGCATATTTCGTTTACCTTCATCATTGATGCTAGTGTCTCACTAGGAAGCACTATTTATCATCATAAAATGTTTCCAAAATTAAAACTTATGCATAGTGGGAAAGTTCATAAATACATTTATAAATTTACCTTGATAAATTTCCCCAAAGAATTAAACGCTTTGACATAAAAAACATCAGATGGAATGAAATGGGAAGATTATATTGAATCAATTGCTAGATTGACTTGTACGAAATTTGATTCAATCTTTTGTGCTAGAGAATTTTTCTCGCCAGAATCTATGTTACACATTTATTCGTCCTTGCATTGAATATTGCTGTCACATATGGTTTGGAAATTTTACAGTTGAAATGCTGATATATAACCTTCATTTCTATTCTAATAGTTCCATTTCTCTTCAAGCTTCTTATTTTCCAGTCAACATTGATTTTCACAAACCTTGCAAGAAATCTGAATCCTTACAGTCTGTCTTTTTCTATTCTACATGTCAATTAGTATTTCTTCCTTTCTTTTTCTCACATTCTTTTTAACTGAGTTATCGCTTGCGTCATGGCGGCTTTATTGTCATTTATTTCATGACAATAATTATTGCCACGACTAAAATAATTTTTTTTTAATAATATAATATTCATAAAAAAATTGAAATAAAGATTCCGGGGGAAGAAAATAACAAAAAGAACCAATGCAAAGGGTTTTAGTGAGTATAAAATGCAAAAATACACTCACGTACCTCCTTTTGCTGTAATTTAATAGAAACTGATGCTGCGGATATCATGGATTGAGCATGAGAGCAATGATGAGGTTTCCAAAAGGATGGAGAATTAATACTGAGCATGAGGAAGAGAGAGGAATGGGACATGCAATGAGGACGGGGGGTGCTTAAAGAACCTGATACTAACAGGCCAGACAAAGGGAAAAAGAGACATAAAGCAGCAAATAACATATTTGAAGGGCCCGAGCAGTTGGATGACAGAACGTGGGTTGCAGGGTGTAAAAGGAGAAAGCGTGCTAAAGGATAGGGAGAAGTGGGAAGCCATGATCGCTTACGTCCTGATAGAACAAGGCACAAAGAAGAAGAAGAAGAAGAAGAAGAAGAAGAAGAAGAAGAAGAAGAAGAAGAAGAAGAAATATTAAGCAGGTCAAGCACTGCACAGTAAAATGAATGAACAGTCACTATATCTTGCTGCACGGATTGTCTAGCAAATGTTGACGAATGTCCGAGTCGTTAAAGAATTAGGTAAAACTCTGGATTTACACGAGCCTCACGACAAATGTGGCATGTTTTTTCCGTGGAAGAGACTGGGGACAATTCATACATGGGATAAAAATAGCCTACCTTATGTTTACAGGAACATATTGTCCGATCCTGGTTTCGAGTCGCTGATTGGCTCATCGTATATACTAAGCGTTGCACTTGAATTTATAAACACCTTTGACGTAAAACAGACAATTTATGAAAACGAGGGAAACACCGGACTAGTTCCGAAGTCAACAAGTACTCTAACCGCTCAAAAACATAATATAACACAGGCCGATATTTTGTTTACTAGTGTCGATATATATATATATATATATATATATATATACACACACACACACACAGACACACAGACACACACACACACACACACACACATATATATATATATATATATATTGTTTTACGTCGATGGAACAACACCAACTTTCATGCGTTATGCAATCATCAGGTGCATACTAAACACTGACCGCTTAATAGTTCTGAATTTAAGTTCTCTATGATAGCCAAATAAATATAAAGATGGGATATGATTTTAAATAACAAGAGAGAATTTCAATGGACAAAGACTACATGAAGATAAAAGTTTAAAATTAAATTTTTACAAGTGAAATTATAAAATTAAAATATATTAAAATACAGGGAGATTAAATTAAAGGGGCTTAATTCATAAATATTGATAGCAATATTTATGGGGGTAAGAAAGAAAAAGAAAGAAAAAAGAAAGAAAAAAAGAAAGAATGAAAGTGAGGAAGAAAAGGGAAATGTACAGAGGAATCTGTATTAATCTGGGTCTAAGAATTTATGTAATTATTTTTTCTATGGCAGTATGTAATTATTAAATCGCTTTATTTGTTAAGTACATTAGGGTTATTTATTCTTCTAAAAAGTGTAAATTACATATGTCATGTATTCTATTGTAAGATCTGGATTCAAGTTTCGATAGTACAAGTAATAAATGGGTTCTTGTTATTGTTTTTTCCAAAAATATATAGATAAAGCAGTGCTTTTGCTGCATTTAGTCCCTCTCTCTCTCTCTCTCTCTCTCTCTCTCTCTCTCTCTCTCTCTCTCTCTCTGTGTGTGTGTGTGTGTGTGTGTGTGTACGGAGAAAGAGAGTGTAATTAATGAAAATATTGATAATTACCTTTGCTAATCTGTTGAACTCTCTCGTCACTTTAGACGTATGAGGTTCCAGCAGATCAGTTCTTAGAAAGAAGGTGTTCAACTGCCGTTTGCATTCAGTAATTTTTGCATTTCTTCTAGACAGTTTGCCAACCAAATGCACCACCATCAGACAGTAATATATATATATATAAAATATCTGTAAAAAAAATTATAAATCAACAAGATGGAGTTACTTGTCACATTGCACTGCGTATTAGATAGTTTTTAAACCAAGAATTTCCTAATAGATGGGTCGGATGGGGTGGACCATTTTATTGGCCTTCACGTTCGCCAGATTTGACTCCGTTAGATTCTTTTATGAGAAAACAATTGTGTATGCAACCAAATCTAGTTCATTAGAAGATTTGAAAGCTAAAATAACTAATGTGATTTTACGCATTGCTGTAAATCAGTTGGTAAAAGTTTTCCCTGGACTGTAAAATCGTATTACCTTTTGTTTTGGTAATGATGGAGAACATGTGGAAACTTAAATAAAATTTCAATAAAGCCTTTAAAAATATAGATTTACTTCTTTCTAATCTCTTTTACAAATTATATCTATAGCAAATACAATTAAAATTACAATTTTTTAAAGTGCACACGAACTTTATAGACACCCTATATATATATATATATATATATATATATATATATATATATATATATTGATGCAGTGAGTGATACATTGAAATGCGAAAATACGACTAGCAAAATGCTCATCAAATCGTGACGAATATAAATAGTGTGGCCGTGTGTGTATCTTCACATGTGTAAGTTTATTGTGATCAAGTTCGATCCTAAACTTCAGCTGAAACCATGCATCATTTTGCCAATGTTAACCTTGTTGAAAATTTGTATGGTAAACATCTTTTGTTTAAAATTGGTGATGTTTCGGTAATTTCAATCATGTACTGTAATCAAACACTGAGTGAGAATCATACTCATTTGCTACCCAGATTCTATGACACTTAGTCAATGTCTTATACGGGATAACTTTTTCAGGCTAACATTATTAGTGTATTTTCTTGCGGATTACGTTTTTAACAGATTTCAAGTTCGGATAAAAGCCGCTTTTCGAATGGGGGAACTGAAGGGCACTCAGGCGTAAATATTTAGAAGACATAACCCTGCCTTGCATTTCATTTGGTATTGTGGTTAATTACTCTCAACTGCCGCCATCTTACCATATATATGAAGGCAGATTGAAAAGAAAACCCTGTCATTTTTTTTTTTTTTATTTTGGTTAAAGTAGCAAATCAACTATACGAAACAAAGATTTGGAGAAACTTGAAGGTAGAATACATAAAATCATGTCTTTTATACCGAAAGAGTTCCTAGTGAAATCAGTTGACGTATTTCCTTGTAACGAAATCTTGTGCCCATAAGACCTCATGCTAAACGTTTTTCTCTCATATTCACTTTTTAAAAAAATATTGTTAGTAAGTAAATTATGAAAATTTTAAAACTGGGAGTTACTTTTCAATCACCCTGTATATATATATATATATATATATATTTGTGTGTGTGTGTGTGCATGTGTGCGTGTGTGTGTGTGTGTGTGTGTGTGTGTGTGTGTGTGTGTGTGTGTGCGTGTATGTGTGTGTGTGTCTAAAGACAGAGAGAGAGAGAGGATTAGAGAGAGAGAAAGAGTCAAGCGCAGACGTGAGCTACACATACATGTGAAAGGCTTTCTAAAAAACTTAAGTACTGCAATTTCTGTCAATTCTTTATTTTTTTATTTTTTGGCATTCATGCCTCTGTTATTAATTGATGCCACTCCAAATGCCGGCCTCGAAACATTTCACTTGAGCGCTAAAAGTAGTAATTTCGACCCTTGAGCGAAAGGCAAAAGAATTCGACGTCGAAAATATTTTATCTTTTTGGATATTAGAAAGAATGAACAGAAGTCGACACTTTATCCAGAGACGTTGGGCTTCACGATGGGATTTTTTTATTCTTATTTTTATTGTTGTTGTTCCGTATCTATCGCAATTTTGTCGCCTAATGGCGTCTATTTCCGTTCTTGTTTTCTGCTATATTCAGGTAGCATTTCCACGCACAAAACACATATATATAATATATTATTAATTTCTTTCGGGTTTGGCTATGAAAGGAAAATAGTTTTTTTTTTTGTTCTGAACTTCTGGTAGGTAAAAAGTTATGGAAGAATAGTTTCTCCAAGTGTTTACGCATTGATACGAAACAGTTTTAGTCACGTTATCGGGCGATAAAGCAAAAACAAGATTGTGGATAACTGTCTAAATTTGCCTTTGGTAACATTTGAACTCTGTTTCCCGATATTGTTTCGCAATTCTTTAACTCTTGTTATCCGCTACCAAAATCTTATGTATTTACAGAACATGTGTCAGGCATTTATAGGAGAATATAAGTGCAATAAAAGTAATGCCCATTTTTATTTATTAACATTTACTGAACAAAAATAGGTCAGTTAAAGTTGGCTTACGATTAAATATAGTTTATGCAATCGGGTAGAGATAAATCTTAATTTTGAGTTGAGGTGGATGAAATGACGTGACAATTTGAGTGACCATCACAATCATCAGACTTTTTATTGCGGGGTGCACTGAAAGATTTTGTTTGCTAGATCGAATCGAAAAGGATTCATAAATCAAAAGAAAAATTTTCTTTTTATGCTTTCCAAAATTAATATATACATGCGTCAAATAATTTGTTTTGGGTCACGGTTTCGCAATTTAACCGAACATTAAACCATGCAATGGACGATAATTAATATAATAATTATTTCAAAACAAAAGAAATTGGAAGGGTCTGTTTCGCGCTTCTCTTAGCCAGTATGCTGGACGGGGCAGATGACTGGGAGTGCACTGCAGACCTTCCAGAATGGAAGAGTCACCCAGAGATCATCAGCAAGAGTGGCATGAGACCAGACATAGTAGTCCACTCTCAGTCAACCAAGCAGCTGATTATGATAGAACTCACAGTGCCATATGAGAACAGAATGGAGGCAGCTCAAATCTACAAGACTGGAAAGTATGCTGATCTGGCACACAGCCTGAGGAGAGAAGACTACCAGGTCAAAGTCCTCACTGCAGAAATTGGAGCTTGGGGGTTTGTAGGAGCGTCTGCATACAGCCTCATGAAACAGCTCTTAGTTGCAGGGAGGGAAAAAACCAGAGCCCTGAAAGCAGTGGCAGAAGCGGCAGAGAGATGTTCAAGCTGGATCTGGTCAAGGAGGAATAAAAGTGAACTCCATAAGGCTTAACTTTCCTACAAATATCAGGTGTACCTTTGGCTAAGTGGTTAGTGCGGGAGTCTTTGAGTGAAAATGAGCATATCCAGAAGGTCACGGATCCCATCCGTGGCTCGTCCCAAAAAAAAAAAAAAAAGGCAGCAGAGGGACATCCGGAGTCATGAACCGGGTGTGGCCCAACCCCCCCTAGAGTGTCAGGAGATAAAGGCCGAAACACTTGCTTGACGGGGGCTTCTCTTCTGAGGACTCTCTGCTGCCACGCTCTCCATGAGTTTCTTTCTACTGTAGAGATATTGAGCCGAAAGAAGAAGTAATGTCATATTCTCTGAAGATTTAGATCATCTGAGTCACCATGGGCTGTGGTTTATGATTGTACATTATCTGTCTCCTTGTTTCTTATCTCTCTCTCCGTGCATATATATAGATAGATAGATAGATAGATAGATAGATAGATAGACAGACTAGCATTATAGCCCGGCGTTGCTCGGGTGTAATGAAAGCTTTAAAACTAATCCAATGTCCTGAGCTCAGACTCAGTCCAAAGAATATTTGTGAAGTTTGGTGAGAATCAGATAAAAATTGTGGATTTGTATAAAGGACATACAGACAGATAAACAGACACACACACACACACACACACACACACACACATCTTGCCTTTTATATATATATATATATATATATATATATATATATTATCAATTTTCTACACTATTGTAAGAACTGCAACCTTGAAACTTCTGAATATCGTTTCTTATGTCTTTGTCTATGAGTGTATCAAATTTGATTAAAATCAGACCACTCCTTCTATAACACGAGTTTGTCGATTATCGATTTTCGATATTTATCTGGTGTACCTCGACACAAAACCTAGCTAAGAACACTCGCAGATGCTTATAGTACAACTATAAAATCGGTTCAGCCGTTTCGTAGTCTATAGGTAACGGATATACACACACACAGACACACACACACAAAGTTCCACTTATAAATAAGTTTATATATATATATATATATATATATATATATATATATATATATATATAACAGACAATGAATATCTATTATGTTTTATCATGACTCATTCTAAACATCATAAATTGGCTTTAATTTTAGGTGAAAATAAAGACAAAACTTGGCCAACATTTGGATACTTTTTTTATGACGCTGGTTCTAAGCCGTCTTCAGGGTCGTTACAGGGACGTAAACCAAAGACATCCATCATTAAAGATGATATATCTTGCATTGACGTGAACCATTTTTATGCGACGGTAACAGCCACCGAATAGCAGACGCAGGTCGTAAATTTGTAATGCGTGAGAAACCGAAATGCTAAAAGAACCATATGTCTAAATGCAATGTAATATGTTTGGACTAAATTAAAATGTGATTTTATTGAGTGTCGGTTATTTGATTTAATGTAGATTGCCTCCAATATCTGAAGGTTCGTTAAGCAGATTATACTCCTTTTTTTCTGTCCACTTCAATATGTTCTGCGAGTGTGAAATTTGTTAAGCCGTCTTTCCTTATTATGTGCCCTTTTCGATGTTAAGTATACTTGTCCGTTCTCTTTCCATTTTCTTTAAAACTTCGTCGTTGGTTTTGTTTTTCTCAGCATCTTTCTGTAGGACCACATTTCTCTTTCTTCAAGTCTCTTTATCTGAAAACATTGTTCAGAACCCATTGACATATCTGATGACTTATAATACATAGTACTCTTTTCTTTGTTTCTAATGATATTTTCCTGTTTCATAATACGTTGCTTAGCTTTTAGAAGTCATTTTCGCTCTTCCAACGCGTCTTCAGGTTTCGGTACCACACTTTTCGACCTCTGTTAAAACGTTTCCTATATAATTAAATTTGTAATTTGCCTGGTGAGCTGTTCTTTTTTGCTGATAAGTAGATAATGATGACGAGTTAGAATTTCAAAATATATTTTTATTGTAAAAAATTAATGCATTTTTATTATTAATTTACAAGCAAGTATATATATATATATATATTAAAAGAGAAAGGCCAACGAAGACAGAGAGAGTGTGATAGAAAAAGTAAAAGAGAGACTAGTAAGTACATAACTATTTGTCTATTATTTTAGGTACATATCGATTTTTATTGTTACCGCCATTATTACATCCATTTTTGTAGAACTAAATCTGGCGTTTCGCCATTGACTCCTCGGTTGGCTGGCAATTTTTCCCGATTCTTTTTCGAACTAGATTCTAAACTGAACTGACTCTTCTTTCTTGCTTCTTATTCCTCGATAAATCCTGTATGTGTGTGCGCCCTGCTTGTATGTGTTTTTCATTTTTTTTTTTTCATTCTTTATAATTTTGGCACTAAATGCCCCGAATAGTAAATGTCAAACGTGAAACTTCAGCATTAACTCCAATTTCACCGCCATGCCCATAATCTATTCGTTTTATTCCCTTGGATAATCTGAAATTTTTCAAGAATGCAGACAATGATTAATACCGACCAGTTTTAAAATTTCGACTTACTTGCTCCTCATTCGGGAATCGTTTTGAATTTTTCATTCGAAATTACAGTTTCTTGACTCAGAATGCTAGAATATTTTATATTTCATGGTTTCAATTATTAGGCATTAAATTAACTACGGCTTACGCATAAGTTTTAGAGAAGGAAACATCGGAAGAAAATTATTATAACATTGTATGGGATGCATTCAAAAGCATTTTTCATTGAACTCAAAAGGGAATTTTTATTCGTAAATAAAAAAAATGCATTTACATTTACAACTTTTTGCCTGAAGTCAAATCGCCGAATTATTTCTTTGTCAAAGTCAAACCAACAGCGAAAAATCAGACACATAAATCCAAGTGTCCATGAAATTGCAAAAGATGCTTTCTAAAAGTTAATGTATTAAAAATAGAGAAGATTGTAAAAAATCGATAGAAACAAAGATAAAATGTGGGGAAGTTCTATATCAAACCTTCTACATAGCTGTGAAGGCTGGGCAATGTCCTTATAGATAAAGAAGACTTGAAGTAACAGAACTATGTTTCTATTAAAAGATGTTGAAAATAAAATGGGTTAAATCTGAGAAGACCCCCTACAGAAGGTATCGGTGGAGAGTGACAAGAAAGGACTACAAATAAACTTTAAGAAAACTGAATGTGTGATCATCCTTAAAAGGTGCAACAGAAAATGCCAAATACAGGTGGGAGATACCAGAATCAGGCAAGTACAAAAGTTTAAATATCTAGGAAGTGTTCTAACAGGAGACGGAAAATGCGACACAGAGATCCGAAGGCGAATTGGCATGGCAAAGGACGCGTTCCAGAAGCTGAGTAAAGTGCTAACACACAGGAAAATTTCACTAGAAACAAAGAAAAGAGTGCTGGATTGGTATGTGATGTCAGTCCTTCAATATGGCAGTGAATGCTGGACAATATCATCGAAAATGAGAACTAAACTTGAAGCAGCGGGAATGTGGTTCTACAGAAGGATGCTGTGGATATCGTGGACTGAGCATGCAAGCAACGATGAGGTGATGGAAAGAATGGCAACAAAGACAGGCAAGATAGAAGGAAAGAGAGACAGAGGAGGGCAGCGGATAATAAATTTGCGGGGCCTGATCAGATGGATGACGGAACGTGGGTTGCGAGGTGTAACAGGAGCAAACATACTAAGAGCCACAAGGGATAGGGAGACGTGGAGAACCATGATCGCCTACGTCCTGAAGAAGAAAAATGAAAGTATATTAAAGAAAATTTAACAAAAAGTACACAAAAATAGTTGAAATTATAGGACACATAATGATTGAAGAGGGATTAGAGAATCTGACACTCACAAGGCAGATTAAAAGCATAAGAAATAGGGGGAATAGCGAGTAACCTACCTAATTAGATAGTGTAATTTGATGCTCGTTGTGGTGCAGTGGATATCAGCTTGGAACGATAAATCGGGAGCCGAGTTCGAATTTCCAGTTTAATTTCTTGCATTCACTTACGCACAAATACTCGCGGGAAAGGTCTTAATCCATATCTTCCTTCCAATTATGGGTTACATAGCAGGACAGATTGGGTTTTATATAGCCTTGGCTGGCAACCAGCCTACCACAGAATGTAATGGCAACCTTCAGCGGAATAATCTTATGCCCAGTTAGTCTTTTTCGAGACATGATCGCCAAAGCGTATATAACTTATGGAATTTAACTGAATGACTGACAGAACAAGGAGTGGTAATGTTGGTAAAAAGATAAAACTTACTACACAGGAAGGATGTTGTGGAGAGTCACGATCGTTCATGTTGTAGAGTGATATAGAATATAGAAGATCTGGGTCATACTTAGGTATATTTAGTCATTTGAAGAATTCTACTCGTTTACTGTTTATATTTATTAGATCATTAATCATGACCTTTGATCATGCGTCGTATTTGTATACTACCATATTTTCAGATAGGATAAAGACAATAAAAGACATTACTCGTTTTAAAATCTTCATACAGAAGAAGGTATTTTTTATCAGAACTTCAAAGTGTTTAGTTCAATAATTATTTAATGCCGCTTGACATTTCAGTAAATCTTGAGATATGATTTTACAAAATATCGACAATGGCAAACGACTTAGGTCTAGCTTAGTAATGGCAAGTTTTAATTATTAGAAGTTGCGATAAAAGAAATGGTGTATTAACATGATAGGCAGTTTAAGATATAAAAGTTATCAAATGTAAATTTGTATGCCAGATAATTAATAGGTAAGCGAATTTCTAATTTAAAAGACACCAAAGTGATGTTACGTTTCTTCAAAGTCATATTTGTTTTATCGATGGAGACAATTATATATATATATATATATATATATATACTAATTATTATTATTATTAGAATATTATTATTATTATTATTATTATTATTATTATTGCCTATTGCAACTCAATAGCTATAAAATTTAACACTTAAACCTTATAGCTATTGAGTGGCAGTTGGTATAATAATAATAATAATAATAATAATAAGAAGAAGAAGAAGAAGAAGAAGAAGAAGAAGAAGAAGAAGAAGAAGAAGAAGAATAAGAATCCGCAAACTTTTTTGCTTAACTTATGCATTGAGCACTTTTTAAAAATATATATCTAACTGTGGAATATACTTTCATTATTAACAATTACTATATATATATATATATATATATATATATATTACCTAATGAGACAGACGGACCTACCTAGGTTTCACCTAAACGGATCGTCAGGGAAAGCTGAAATTGTAATATAATTAATTTAGTATTTTAGCGGCACAGAATTTACCATGTTTCGAAATCATAACTTTATTATGACTCCATCTTCAAGCGATCATTTTTGGGGTGACAAACGGTAACAAAAGTTTACCGTTAGTCACCCGTGAGTTGAGGACAATAGTCCGAATAATGTAAATAGCGTAATTATATTGCAATAATATTTAGCTCTACTTTTGTATCGAGCATTGTTAAATTAAAATTAAAAATAAACGTTAAGGAACAGAAAATTTCTTACTGCGTTTTCTTCACATATATAAATGCATATATGAATATATATATATATATATATATATATATATATATATATATAATGTGTGTAATATATGCATATATATATATATATATATATATAATGTGTGTAATATATGCATATATATATAGTGTGTGTAATATATGCATATATATATATAATGTGTGTAATATATGCATATATATATAATGTGTGTAATATGTGCATATATATATATATAATGTGTGTCAGATATGCATATATATATATATATATAATGTGTGTAATATATGCATATATATATATATAATGTGTGTAATATATGCATATATATATATATATACATATATAATGTGTGTAATCTATATATATATATATATATATATATATATATATATATATATAAGATGGGACTTATGGTGAAGTGTAAGAAGTTTTCATCTGATGAGTTTAATCTTTTCATCAAACTGAAGTGTATCTTTACGTTAATGCGATTTTAAATACGCACGAATGAGAGGGAAATGCGATAATTTTAAATTTAAATAATTTTTTGAATATATGTTTTGCTTATATAGTTTAGCTGATTTATTTTGGCTTCTTTTTGTTTATGGTTTTATCACTCTTGTTATTAAATATCTCATGCTGTGATGATAAAAGATCTGTCAAGAAATGTCAAATGTTTTAAGAACCTAGACGTAATAACGTTTAACTTTCTTGGCACCTGTTCGATTATCACAATGTGGGATATTCAATAAGAAAAGCGATAAATAAAAAAGAAAAATCATTTACAATTTAAATTCGATTATGTGTAGTGTAGCGGTTAATCGCATTCCTTAGTTCAATTTCTACACGAAATCAAAGCATACTCAAAATCTTTTCCCAGCTATGAGTCAAATAGAAAAGCTTGCTCAAAAATAAAAATTTACACCCTTGTAAATAATATAGCATATATATCTATATATTTAGAGTTTTTAAGGAGCAGAAGGAAAAACATCTTCAATAAATTTGAACTCAATCTGAAAAATTGGTTCTTTCATGCAGTCTTTGTTTCGACCTACCACCTGCTGCTAAATCCTTGGAATATTTTGTGCTCCAGAAATCCTAATGGATTACAGGACTCTTGACCGAAAACGTGATGCTTATGATGGAAAAAATGTTTATAAATCTAGTACTGTAGATGAATTTTATTCATTTCTCAAAGTTTTGAAGGAGAAGAAAGATAATTAATATCGTTTCCACAGTAGACCCGATCGATCACAATGCATGAAATATCGTAGTCAGACTCCAAGTGTGTTGGCTAAAATCGTCTGCTTACGTCATTTCCCACGCGCAAACTGTAGTATTTCTGGCAGTAAATCCTATAAACAAAATCTCCCATTCATTTTTTTTTTCTTTTACTTTCTGGCTTCGACTAAATGTAGCAACCGAAATCATTGAGGACGGTCGAAACTATCCAAATATTTTGATAAGCTTACCGATTTTGTTATCCTGGTCAAATGGCTGGAGTAGCACACAGGCATAATTATTTTCTGCTTTTTCTTATTATATCCGCATCATTCATCATCAAATTGGCATTGTTAAGTTTGAAGAGATTATGTTTCGTTCTTCTGAGAACATTATTCTCTGTTTCGGAAATACCGCCCGGAAATCCAGTCTGTAATATTTTGTGGCTGATCCATTCACATTTGTAAGTAGAACATTTTATCGTCTTGTTTCGTCTATTTAAAACACTTGAGTCAACAACGAATTTACAGATTAAAAATCTACCCTTCCAATCATGACCTTGTTAATGAAAAAGAACAATTACTACAACACTTTTCTTTCGTTTATAGACGCAAGTTCAATCCATATGTTAGTGCATATGGATATAGGGATATATTCACCAACTTAATAGCGAATCAAATCTATATAAAAAGGAAAAACTGAAGATTATGTGTTGTGGGGTCTTCCCTTTTTTCCATGATAATGAACTCGATTTGAGTGGACATATACTCCTGCTATAAAGGGATTAAAGATAACGTCAGATCCGAGAGATACCGACAGATACTGAAAGATACCGAGTTTTCATGGAGAATACAGCGTCAGTAGTTCATAGTAGCTCTGAGCTCCACTCAGCAGAATATTATTACACAGCACCCGTCAGCTTCCGACGTAGACATACTAAACATACTACGGCTTCACTTCAGCGACTTGTATATATACTACTTACTAACTGTATTCCTGGATTACTGACCTGCGTTCAAGTTTGTATCTTTTACGTTAACATACCTATTTTTCTATCTCAAATTCGGGTTGTTGTTTCTTTATTTTTTGCGGTTCCCATTCCCGGTATCCACAGCATTGTGACTTCTAAAATTTATAACGGGCACGGTAGTCATAATGAATAGAATTAGATAATGCTAACTATCCTTCTTTTTAAAAATTGTGGTTAAATTAAGGATTCGATTGGGTTATGAATAGAAAAAATCAAAATCAAAATCAAATTACAAAAGTTTCCGACATAGTATTAAGGCTGAAAGAAATAGAAGCAACGTTACGATGTACGTAACCACGTTTGAACGGGTTTAACGGAGAAAAAAAATTATTCATTCGGTCGAGCTAGATTTGATATGTATTTCTATCACGCCAACCATCACGGTCCTGCATCAAATTTGGAAGGTCATTAGGGTAGCATTCTGTATAATAAAATAACTGGTCAACGTTAGTGATTTCTGGTCGACCATCTTGATTACAATGATGTTCAGAGCAGCGGAACACTCGCTAGATCTTGTTTTGTTCTCGAGCAGTGTCCCGAATGCGCGTTTTTTGTTTGCTTAAGATTGTAAGAATATTACGAATAAATCCATAGAGCTGCGATTTAGTTGAAGTTTGTCACCAAGTGATTTTAAGTACAGTTCTGAGCATCCAAGAATAGGTTCCATTAAACTTATACTTTAGGGTTTTAGTTAATGTCTAGGTAGTAGCACCAGATATAAACATCGCCAGTGGCTCAAAAGAATCTTCATTTGAGTTTATTTGCTAGATCAGATTATCAAATTACATCCGCTTTTATTCAAGGTTGGTCAGGTTTTAGATAGACAGTTATTCGCATCCTTTACAAGAGAGTTTATCTAGTTTCTTAGGTATGTCAAAGATTCAACACATTTTATTGATTCAGCTGCGACAATTTGTATTGATGCTTATGAATTCAGTTTTAGAGGCATTTACATAGTTCAATGTCATTAGCAGTATTTTCAAGATAATGCAGGAGAAATGGGCTAAATTAAAGCTTCGATCAGATTAACGCTAGCAAAAAATGATAGTGAGCACCGGCTAGGTCAGTCAGTTAGTTAAGTGCCATACGTGATACATGCTTTGGGCGATTATGTCTCGAAAGAGACATGTCTGACTGGGCAGAAGAATTATCCGGCAGTAGACGGTTGCCAATCAAAGTCTATAGAACCTAACCTCTCTGGCTATTTAATCCATAACTGGAAGGAAGAGACGGATTAATACCTTTAACGGTATTTGTGCGCAGATGAATGCGAGGAATTCAACTGAAATTCGAACTCGGCTTCCCGATTTGTCGTTCCAAGCCTACTAGTAGGGTTAGGATTAAAATAATTAGATGCAATGCTACAGTATAAGTAGCCATGTTTAAACGGGTTTAACAGGCACGTTAATGATAAAGAATTGAATCAGTTATAGGTCACTTTCCTTCTTCTGGGAAAATGTGTTCTTTGAAAGATGTTAAATCAAGGCTTGGATCAAGTCTACGCTAGCAAAAATGAAAGCAAAGATTTAATAACAAAGCTCACCGGTGTGGTACTAAGGCTGAAATAAATAGAAGAAATGCTACAACGTATGCAGGCAGGTTTGAAAGAGTTTAAAATTGTTTTTACAATGTTCGTGAAAATACCAAGCCTGATTCTAAGAAATAATTCTACTGCTCGAGGGAATTGAACTGTAGTCATTTATATCCCTTCGAATGTGATTTTAGTGATTAGCTCTCTTCGCCGACCGACTCCATCAATTATCGATCTTCTGATCAGCAACGCCACTACGGTTCATTCCACATATACCCGCCTTTGAAGATATTTATACCAACTTTACTTTTCTCTTGACATTATCTTTCTCCAGATGCTTAAACCTAGGGAAAAAATTCGAAGGTTTTCAGCAAGATAAGCGGGTAAGCAAAAGATAATTTTTTTTCAGAATTTAGGTAGTGTTTTACTCTTAAAAATAAATATACATACACATAAAGATAAATGAACAGCATGCACATATATACACAAACACACACAGACATCACATATAGATAGATACATACGCACACATAAACACAGATATCTAAACTTATTTATAAATGGAACTTTGTCTGTGTGTGTGTCTGTCTGTCTGTGTGTGTCCGTTACCTATAGACTTCGGAACGGCTGAACCGATTTTCTTGAAAATTTACACAGTTGTACTATAAGCATCTGCGAGTGTTCTAAACTAGGTTTTGCATCGAGGTACCCCCGAAAAATATCAAAAATCGATAATCCAAAAAATCGGGTTATAGAAGGAGTGGTTCCGATTTTTATCAAATTTGATACACTCATAGACAAAGACATAAGTAACGATATTCAAAAGTTTCAAGGTTGCAGTTTTTACAACAGTGCAGAAAATTTTATATCGATACCAGGAAATCAAAGTTTGACTTACAGCCATTCATTTTTCTTTCAGTCTACGGTTTCGCTTTAACTGGAATCAACTATTGCTTTTCAGTCTTTCGTGCCAACGTCCAAAGAGTCTGGGCTCCAGGACCATGGATTAGTTTTAAAGCTTACATTACACCCGTGCAACGCCAAGCTATACTGCTAGTGTATGCATATATCTATGTATATCTCAAGTAGATGACACCCTGAAAAGTTTTCTACTGCTGTCGGTCCGATTAGTGATACTCCTGTCGTGGTTCAGGCCGTTGGAGGATTACATTTTTCTTTTGATTAGCTTCCAAAACAACGATTTCATTAGCCTTTGTAATCTGAAGCCAAGTTAGACAGAGATAGATAGAATATTTGCAATGTGTAGGAAAGCTTTCGCCTTTGCGCTACAGACGTGTTTGGCATATGAAGAATCTCAAGAAATGTTTAAAAATTTAAGCTACAAAGCCTATCGTTTATGGTACCAAATGATGGGTCATTTAGATCGAAGACAATTTCTGCAAACCTTCTCTCAGATTTAAACCATGTCATGTTTAATGTGCACCGAACTGATTTCCTTGCAAATATTAGAGCTTTCCTGATTTTCAACATAAGAAATATGCTGAGAAGTTTAAATTTAGGCTAAGTTAGACATGTGTATTCTTCTTCTATGTGCGTTTATCCTTTCAGGACGTAGGCGATCATGGCTTTCCACATCTCCCTATCCCTGGTTGGCTCTTAGCACGCTTTCTCTAGTTACAACACGCAACGCTCATTCCGTCATCTCCCTGATCACGCCCTTCAAATATGTTTTTCGCTGCTTTTCTCTGTCTCTCCTTCCCTCTATCTGGCCTGTTGGTATCGGGTTCTCCAAGCCCTCTTTTCTTAGTGCATGTCCCAGAAATTTTAAGCTGTCTCTTCCTGATATATTAATTTCCTTTTCGTTTCCATCATTTCCAAAACCTCATCATTTCTCACATGCTCGATCCATGATATCCTCAGCATCCTTCTGTAGAACCCACATTTAAATTGCTTCAAGTGTTTCCCTCATCTTTGATGATATGGTCCAGCAATCACTGCCACATTGAAGAACTGACGACACATAGCAATCCAGTACTCTCTTCTTTGTTTCTCTGAAATTGTCCTATTTCTTAATACTTTACTTAACTTCTGGAATGCTTCCTTCGCCATGCAAATTCACCTTCGGATCTCTGTGGTGCACTTTCCGTCTTCTGTTAGAACACTAGACATGTGCGTACAAAAATTTATATTTTTCAGTCAATCAGCATAACAAAAGAAACAAACACAAGTGGGACATAGACTTTTTAAAATATAATATGACTAGCAATATAGCCCGGCGTTGCTCGGGTGTAATGAAAGCTTTAAAACTAATCCATGGTCCTGGAGCTCAGATTCAGCCTAAAGAATATTTGTGTGAAGTTTGGTGAGAATCGGATAAAAATTGTCGATTTGTATAAAGAACATACAAACAAATAAACAGACACACACACAAATATATTGCCTTATATATATATATATATATATATATATATATATATATATATATATTATCGATTTTCTGTACTATTAGTAAGAACTGCAACCTTGAAACTTCTGAATATCGTTTCTTATGTCTTTGTCTATGAGTGATACACACAGACACAGACACAGACACACACACAGACAACGGTCCATTTATAAATAAGTTTAGATTAGATTTAGATATTTTGTATTATCTACAATCGATACTTGCAAATACTGTCAGCAGAAAGATATTGTGGTGTAAGATTTTGCCAATAACCACTCATATGTAAGGAAACTACCAAAACAAGCACGATACAATTGCTATCTATCTATCGCCCGGTTCACACTCCACCCATGTCTATTGAACAGGTTAAGAGGCTCATCCCTTGTTCCCTGTTTAGGATGTGGTCTCCTGCTTTCTATTTTCCAATCTTCTCACTTCTTTTTTCAATTGGAGTAGATAGATCTTTCTCTTTTCCAATCTTTTCAATATTACGTAGCCTCCTGCACATCAGTGGCGTTTCCGCCTTGCTTTGGATGATACGATTAAAACAAAAAAAACCTTTGATGTTTCTGGCAGTTTCGGGGACTATTGTTGTGTCCACTGTCGCAGAAACCGTCTATATATATTCATCGATCACAATCAGACGTTCAACATATATATATATAACGTCTTCCCAAATTTTCGTTGTCAATCATAAACCACCACAGTGATATATGGGCACTGTATAAGAAGAATGTAAGGAGCTTGTCTCCTAGATAAATAATAGTGAGTTTATTCCTCAATGAACAATTTAAGTACATGTCAGTGTTTCAAAACTAAGCTTAATATCGCAAATATTAAAATACGCCAGCGTTAACTTATTCTAGGAAGGAATATAATCATTTGGTCAACCAATGAGGATTTCCGTTGGGTCAACTGAGCTTTTTTCAACTCAGTCATATGAATTCAGTGCTAGGGGAATGCTAATCTATTTACCCTATAAAGAGCGATAATCATAAACCAACTGAGTTGCTTCCCTTGTCTGGTAGTTGGACTTCTTTATAAATCATGGTGACAAGTTGACACACACGTTTAAATCCAACCAAATCCTTGCTGTTCTGAGACAATAAATGAATAAAATTTATTTTATATGCGTTAAAATACACTTATCTTTTATTTTCATTCGGTTTTGTTCATCCCAAATGACTGGGAGATAACAATACGAAAAATAAGTAATACCTTAATTCAACATCTGCATGATGGGATCGCGTTTATTTATGATCGATGTCTTTTCGGGATGTGGGCAATCATGGCTGATTTTAGAAATAATCTCAGTAAACTAAGTTCAAACTTTGTTTGTTTATCTATTTATTTATCTTTTGATAGAAACCCTGTGAAGAGGTTTCTTTTCTATTGGTAAAAATTAATTATCAACCATGTTGCCGTTATTACGTAATTGAGAGGCACCGAAATACATTGAACAAAAGTCTTGCCTTTCTCTCGTGGTCATCCATTCAGTTGCCCAATCCGTACAGGAGGCCACACTTTGACGATTTCTTTCTTTATGCACACCCCATACACACACATACGCCGCATATACTCTCACGTAACCAAAAATATTCGTGTATTGATGAATGTCCATATAATGATGGCTGATCTGATTATAGAAGATGCTTTATGTTGCTCCTATTTGATTTCTCTCATTCATGAATAATAAAAGTCTCTTTGAAGAATTAATTTTGCATAATGAACTGATTTCCTTTCGCTCCGGCATCGCCTTATATTTGTTTATCATATCGACAAGAAAAGAAAGAGAAGTGAATGCCTTTCTCCTCTACTTCTCCATCTCTGTTTTGTTTAGTTTTGTTTTGTTGTTGTCCCCGCGTTGATGAGCTATTTCTTATCCTCTGAACGACCTCTACCGTATTACTTCCGCCCAAAAACAATGCACTTTAAGAAATATTTGGCTTTAGCTACGATCCATTTCCGTAACTTTATTAAAACTACACTGAAATAGAGAGCGCCACATGAGCGTCCCCTGGCTGTGTTAACCCGGAGATTGATTGCGATCAAACAGCGATTTAAATATGTATTGGAAATACATTATAAAGTAAAATAACGATAATATTGATTAAAAATTTTGATTTCATATCTTAAACAAAGGATTCATTTGCCATCAAATGAAAACTTCAAAATCTATAACAATAAATAAAAACAGTTCTTACACTCATGATATGACGGAATAATGATAAAAAACAAACAATTACTCATTATGATATAAGTATGTATATTTCTGTATACAAAATTAATTTTGTGTTATGACCGAAGGGCTATAGAAAGATAACACGGACTCGGATATAAGATTGAATAGTATTTTTCGGGAAACGTAGTACAAAGATAAACGTGGACTGAAAACTACTTTTTCTCGCAGGGAGTCATGACTCACTCATTCTGTGACTACTACTCAGTTGTATTTACTAGCCTTCCCACGCAAGGCTGGATGTGACACATGGTCATTTTATAGTGGGTATTCCCGGCCATATAGCCGGGCCAAAAAATGTCTGTCTATTTTTCCCCAGTCATGGTTCTACCCTTCGGCGGAACCACGACTGGGTTAGTGCTCTCTGCTCGGAAGCAGAGAGCGCCCTCTACCAAAGGCAGAGTGCTGACAGTGTCAACAGTAGCAGAGGCAAGTCTACTACTCAGTTGTATTTACTAGCCTTCCCACGCAAGGCTGGATGTGACACATGGTCATTTTATAGTGGGTATTCCCGGCCATATAGCCGGGCCAAAAAATGTCTGTCTATTTTTCCCCAGTCATGGTTCTACCCTTCGGCGGAACCACGACTGGGTTAGTGCTCTCTGCTCGGAAGCAGAGAGCGCCCTCTACCAAAGGCAGAGTGCTGACAGTGTCAACAGTAGCAGAGGCAAGTCTACTACTCAGTTGTATTTACTAGCCTTCCCACGCAAGGCTGGATGTGACACATGGTCATTTTATAGTGGGTATTCCCGGTCATATAGCCGGGCCAAAAAATGTCTGTCTATTTTTCCCCAGTCATGGTTCTACCCTTCGGCGGAACCACGACTGGGTTAGTGCTCTCTGCTCGGAAGCAGAGAGCGCCCTCTACCCGAAGACAGAGAGCTGACAGTGTCAATAGTAGCAGAGGCAAGTCTACTACTCAGTGACTTTTCACTCAGTTGGTAGCCATATTATAAAGGTGTGGACAAGTCCATTTGTAGGTAGGTCCCCACAATATTTTGTAGATTTTAAACTCTAACAAAAATTATTTCTAACTGCCGTTAAATCTAAATTTTTTTTTTTAATCATTTCACCCCAAGCAAGGCGGAAATGCCACTGATGTGCAGGGGGTTCCATAAATGTAAAAAAGATTAATTAGAAGAGTGAGGAGTACAAACTAGTTAGAAAGGAACAATAGAAAGCAGGTGCGATAACAGATACATAGGTGGAGAGAAAGGGAAGATTATACAGGGGTGGGGAGAGAGCTAGGGTCCAGTGGTTAGTAGATGAGTATTTTTTTTTTATTATAAGCGTTTCACCCCGAGCAAGGCATGTCACTGCCACTACTGCGCAGGGGGCTACGTAGAGTGGAGAAAGGATGGTTAAGTATAGGAAATGTCAGAGGGTGGGTGATAGGCGGGTAAGGATACCGAGAAATCAGTTTTGTATTAGCAAAAACTCTCAAAGTTGGAATATGAAGTGTGGATTGAACTCGTAACGAGTGATCAAAATAACTTGCTGGTCGTTAATTCACGCTACGTTTAAAATTGTGTGGTCCACGATACTGAAGACATAACTAGAAAATATTCAACTCAATAGCTGATGAGTCGAAGCAGTTGCTAATCCCGATGTATTAGAATAAAAAGTTAAAATGGTTTTAATGTTGCGTGCTATTGAATTTGAATATGAAATAGCTATTTTTAATTTGTGCTTTATTCAAAGACAAGAAATGATGATTTTTTTACGAGAATCATTTATTATTTTGGCTACATATTGTGGTTTTGTGCTTTGGGTGCAGTAAACATTTCTAGAAAAGAATTCAGCTTTCAAAATTAAAAAGATTAAATGTATGGTGGCTTTAGAGCCACCGATAATAAATTTCACTGGAATTCTAATAATCAACAGAATGTTTTCTTGGCTTTGCTTGAAAGGTTTAAATCTAAATCTTCGTAAATAACAATATTTAAAGAAACAATAAACTTACTTTACGCTTGACATTGCTTTGCGAGTAGTGAGGTATCTTTAAAGAAATTTCAACAAAAAATATAGAATACAGAAAGTTGTTTCACTCTTTCAATCAACGTAAATATTCTTCTCTATATATTTCTATGTTTCTTCGGCGGTGGAATCTCTCACTAATGAAGCTTTTCCCTTATTTCTTTCATAATTTGACGCAGGTTGGTAGCGAATACTTTAGCGAGCTATTTTCCGATTAGAGAGACAACACGGCCAATATACAACAATATGAGAGAAGCAGAATTATTGAATTCTGTAATAAAATTCGTAATAGACAAATACGCACTGGAATTCTGAAATAAGATCGGTAACAGACAAATACCCATTGGAATTCTGAAATAAAATCGGTAATAGACAAATACGCACTGGAATTCTGAAATAAGACCGGTAATAGAAAAATATCCACTGGAATTCTGAAATAACATCGGTAATAGACAAATACGCACTGGAATTCTGAAATAAGATCGGTAACAGACAAATACCCACTGGAATTCTGAAATAAAATCGGTAATAGACAAATACGCACTGGAATTCTGAAATAAGACCGGTAATAGAAAAATACCCACTGGAATTCTGAAATAAAATCGGTAATAGACAAATACGCACTGGAATTCTGAAATAAGACCAGTAATAGAAAAATACCCACTGGAATTCTGAAATAAAATCGGTAATAGACAAATACGCACTGGAATTCTGAAATAAGACCGGTAATAGAAAAATACCCACTGGAATTCTGAAATAAAATCGGTAATAGACAAATACGCACTGGAATTCTGAAATAAGACCGGTAATAGAAAAATACCCACTGGAATTCTGAAATAAAATCGGTAATAGACAAATACGCACTGGAATTCTGAAATAAGACCAGTAATAGAAAAATACCCACTGGAATTCTGAAATAAAATCGGTAATAGACAAATACGCACTGGAATTCTGAAATAAGACCAGTAATAGAAAAATACCCACTGGAATTCTGAAATAAAATCGGTAATAGACAAATACGCACTGGAATTCTGAAATAAGACCGGTAATAGAAAAATACCCACTGGAATTCTGAAATAAAATCGGTAATAGACAAATACGCACTGGAATTCTTAAATAAGACCAGTAATAGAAAAATACCCACTGGAATTCTGAAATAAAATCGGTAATAGACAAATACGCACTGGAATTCTGAAACAAGATCAGTAATTGACAAATACGCACCTACGCGCAAATACCCTTGGGAAAAGTTTTAATCCGTCTCCCCCCTTCAGTTATGAGCTAAATAACAGAACAGATTGGGTTCTATAGCCTTTGGCTGGCAACCAGTCTACCGCAGAAATAATGGCAATCTAGTGCGGGATAATTTTCTGCTCAGTCAGTCATGTCTCTTTCGAAACATGATTACCCAAGCGTGTATCACGTATGACACTTAACTAACTGATTGACTAGAGAAGATGAACTGGAACCAAAGATGAGATCGTAATATTTATGCTCTCAGCCTTTAGACGATTTTGGCACCGACAAATAAATATACGATAGTGGTGACCTACTGAAAGATTTTAGTGTGTCAATCTTCGTAGTGCTACTTAAGAAAGCAAGTGTAAATGAATGCGAGTTCCTTCGGACAATCAAATTAATGTACCTCATAACCAAACTAATAATCAGGTAATAATAATCTGGTGAATTGCTCAAAAAGCAGACTTAGACAGGAAATGGAATAAGAACAAACAGTGCATATATATTGCTTATCTAAACTTATTTAAAAATGGAACTTTGTGTGTGTGTGTGTGTGTGTGTGTGTGTGTGTGTGTGTGTGTGTGTGTGTGTGTGTGTGTGTGTGTCCGTTACCTATAGACTCCGAAACGGCTGGACCGAATTTCTTGAAAATTTACACAGTTGTACTATAAACGTCTGCGAGTGTTCTTAGCTAGGTTTTGTGTCAAAGTACCCCCGATATATATCGAAAATCAGTAATCGAAAAAATCGAGTTATAGAAGGAATGGTCCGATTTTAATCAAATTTGATACACTCATAGACAAAGACATAAGAAACGATATTCAGAATTTTCAAGGTTGCAATTCTTACAGTAGTGCAGAAAATCGATAATATATATATATATATATATATATATATATATATATATATATAAGGTAAGATGTTTGTGTGTGTGTCTGTTTATCTGTCTGTATGTCCCTCATACAAATCCACAATATTTATCCGATTCTCACCAAACTTCAGGCAAATATTCTTTAGGCTGAGTCTGAGCTCCAGGACCATGGATTAGTTTTAAAGCTTTCATTACACCCGAGCAACGCCGGACTATACTGCTTATTCTGTATACCTCGAGTGACTCTTGGGCAGACTGAATATTCTTGTCAAGATAAATCTTACTAAAAATGACAAAATGTTGCGAGCAGATATAATCGGCTACATGCTGCAGGGGACAACTCACCTAGAAGATGTTCTAAATACTAAGTTTTACAGATCACTGTCCAAAGTGGTTGCCAATGACTGAGGATTTTGCAAACACGAAAAACGGCTAGAATTTTTCCTGTTATAATAATTGAAATGGAAATGGCGAAATACAGTCGTTAGTTTTTTGTTTGGAGTAAATGCAATTTATATTAAACATTGAAGGAAGCAATTTGAATAAATGTCAATCATGCTGGTCAGTCAGCAATATTCAAATCCAAAAACCAGAAGAAAATAAACGTAACATTGTCAGCAGCATGTTGGCTGGGGAGACAACTTAAATACAGATGAGTTGAAAATGACTATAATTATCTCAAAGTGAATAAATAAATAAGCAAATAAATAAATAAATAAATAATAAATGTTTGTGAATAAGTCGAAACTTGATTTTGTCTCCGAAGAAATCATTAACTTTTTATGCTTTTAGCAGAGCTCAACTGCAGTTTTTAAATGAATGAGACAACTAGAAAAAAGTTTTCTAATATATAAGATATATATTACCAGAATCAAGTAAATTAATGTGGTAAAGTATTTTACTCTTTACTTATACTCTTTATTATTACGTTTTTTGTTTTTCTTTAATTCTATTTAAATTTAGGATACAGGCGTTTACATATTCCCTCAGATTATTTGCATCAAGTCAACAAAACAATGCGGAACCTGTCGATGATTGCGCTAATTCGAATTTAAGTCATCGGGGCCGAGGATTTAAACGCCTTGGCTTTGCTTAAACTGGGGGTCATGCCATATTATGCGCCCGGTTATGCTTTACTAAACGCATGAGTCTTACGCGTGTGCTTACCTAGAACAAACCCATTATGGCAATTAATACTCTGGGGACAAAATCCTGTTCATCAGCAAGTTTATTGAAAACCAAAATTATGAAATTAAAATCAGAATTACAAACTTGTGATTAGTTTAGTCTAAATAACAAAATAATTACATAAAAAATGGAAAGGAGAAATATAACAAAGAGGACCGAACGTTAAAACTGAGCCTGTAGGTTTTAAATTGATAAGTTTTGTGGCAAATAGTTTGCTTAGATTAATATTTTATAAATTTTGTTCTTTTTAGAAAGGAAGAAAGTTACATGAAATTAAAATTTGGGAACAATCAAAACGGAGCGAAAGTGGTTAAACATGATAAAGTACAGTAGTAAAAATAATGTATAGGAAGTGGCTACATGAAACGACTGTTCAAATAATGACATTAAAAGAAATACAGAGAGAAAGAGGTGGAAATGTAGAAACCAGTGATGCTATCGTTGGAGAAAGATTTAAGATGTTAAAAAAGTAAGAACCACGTTCTTTCTATTCCAACGAGCTCTTCTACAAATATTTTCATGGTTTCTGTTCCGACGAACAGGTCTCTGATACCCCGTCCACAAGAATTTACTCGTGCAACCAGACTGGCAACAAGGTCCCACCTTTTTAAAGTTAAAACAACCAAATGCGGGACGACAATTCTATGCCATCAGTTTATTTTATCGCACTTCCCGCCTGTGGAACTCCCTTCTATATACTTGCTTTCCTGACGGCTACAACCTCCAGGAATTTAAATGCCATGTCAATCCCCATCTCTTATCCACTTGACTCCAGTCCCTTTCTACATCACCATGTGTATCTTCTTTTCCTTTCTCTCTACCTTCACAACTGTCTTCACTCCTGTGTTCACATCCTTCTCTTTCCCTTTCTCTGACACCCTCTGTAGCTTTTTTGTTTTTCTATTCATTCTCGTCCTGTCTAAACTTTTACTCTCTTAAGTAGCCCACTGCGCATCAGTGGCAGTACCATCTTTCTTGGGGTAAAACGATTAAAAAAGAAACTTAAGCTTAATAATATCGGTTTTAGTTATTGCTACGGGTTAAGCAAAACAAGTGGTAAAAATTTGCCTTATAGGAGGGGTGTGCGAAACGTTCGAGTCCAACCGTCAACATAAACAGGATCTGCGACGTAATTAGGAAGGCCCGACTCGCTGAGTGGCGACAACCAGCCACACTCCTCTGTGACTCCTGCTCATAACTCTTCAAGAGAAGGCTAAGCCTTCACAGCAGTCACCACCACTGTCACTAGAGGGACCAAAGTGAATAAGAAGAGAGATTGACGATCCCGATGCGAGCAGATTTCCGACTACCATGTGCTACGCTTTCTTAAAAAATATGGTGGAGTTGCTTCCTCGTTGCATTCACCGCGCTTTTTAATTCTCTGTTGTCCTACATAGCGTAGTCTACCCTGTTAAACCCATAACTGAGGGTAGAAGTAATAAAGTTATGCTTTCCCCCAGAACATTAATGCAAATGAATGCAACAAACTAAGACGGGAATTCTACTAGACTCGCCAAAACTGTTAATCTACGAGTGGATATTCACAAGAAACCTTATATGTTGTAATGTTCACCCAATACAAGACGAACGAGCACCTCAAAGTAGAGGATTAAACTGTGGTGTTTTTAGCTTGAGGAAAAGACAATAAATGCAGTTCATGAGGTTATATAGGATAGTGTTATAATGTTCAATTTGTAAATCGCATGTGTCCGAATCTTTGTTATAATGTTAGCGTGAACGTTATTTTTGTCGCCCTTTCTATAAAATTGGTTTCGTTAATCTGAAAGGAACCTTTGGTAACACGTTCTTTGCATGTTATAATATTTCGGGATCTTCGAGTAAATTCAAAATACTAATGAATCCTCCGAATAAGGCACAGTAACGATAGAAACAAAAAGGAAATTAATACTGAGCATCAGGAAGAGACAGCTGAAGTTCCTGGGACATGCAATAAGGAAGGAAAGGCTTGGAGAATCTGATACTAACAGGCCAGATAGAGGGGAAAAGAGACAGGGGAAAGCAACGGATAACATATTTGAAGAATCTAATCAGGTGGATCACTGAACGAGGATTGCATGGTGTAACAGGAGAAGGCGTGCTCAGAGCCACCAGTGATAAGGAAACGTGGAAGGCCATGATCGTCTACGTCCTGAAGGGACAAGACACATAGAAGAAGAATGCTGTAGGACGCCCAGGATGCACTCAAAGTTTTGTCTGAGTGCATTATGTACTAATTATTATGGTCACATGATCCCAGTAGCGCAAATCATTTGTTACGTTTGTTGCCTGAAGATACGTGTTCGAACACACGTATCGGTATCGACAGTTTTTTCCTACATAACAGATAGATAGCGTAGGTGTCAAGTAGAAGGGAGATGGTTGGTTGTTTATTTAATTTTTAAGAAATACACCAGCTATCCGAACTTACTAAAACCAACATGTCTCTTACTTTCAAAGATTTCGATTCTTCAGATAGTTCTTCACATAACTTTAATGAAAATATATGTTTATTGCATAAAAAAATAAGACATCACGTGTATTAAGTCAATGGTTCTCGCTCGATCACCGAAGTTAAGTAACGTTGAGCCTAGTCAGTACTTGGATGGGTGACCGCTTGGGAATACCAGGTGCTGTAAGCGTATAGTGACGGATGTGCGTTGTGTTGCAGTGGATATCGGCTCGGAAAGAGAAATCGGTGAACAGATTTCGAATTCCAGTTGAATACCTTGCATTCACTTAAGCACTGGTACCCTTGGGAAAGGTATTAATCCGTCCCTTCCCTCCAGTTATAGATTAAATAACAAGGGTAGGACTTGGGGACCCTGCACTTAAAAAAATATCCCAATGACTCTTGATACTCGAAAAGTGTTGTAAAATAAAAAATAACCTTACCCAAAAATCATTAGTTATGACCTTAAATGATCCCATTAGGATTGATAGGTCGTTAATCCTCGAAACAAAAAACGTGTATTAAGTACTGAAGTTTAGATAGACAAACAGACAGAGAGATAAGAAAAATTCATATTAATTATGAATAGTCAGTATCAGATAGGAACGGCAATATAGATATAGGATTTTTTGTTTTATATTGCCATAATTTCGTTTTTCGCAGACATTTAGATTGAATTTCATTTAACAAAAATATTCAGTTTCGTTCTTGATTACACTTTGAAAGAGAGAAAATAAATAAGACAAAAATATCTACTAACTACGGTTATTCGTCTGTTTCAGCAAGCTCTTAACAGTATTTTTTTGTTTTGTTTTTTTCGGAAATCGTATAAATAGCGTCCAATATGCCAAGCCAATAGAAAGTGCGACTGACCGAGATTGATTCAACTAAATATAGATGTCATTAACAGACTCTCTGGAATTACGTCGAATACAAAGAAATATTAATTACTGATCGTTCATGAAATATTCAACGAATCTATAAGTATAATAATTTCGCTACAGTTTAAAGTTTTGTTTGGAAACACGGCCTTATTTAAACTGATAACATACCAAAAAAGAAGGATTCAATCAAAGAAATTTAATCGAGTGCCGAGTAACATTTTTGGACATTAGAAATTGCCCTTGGAGATAGTAAAAGTATAAAAAGAATAATGATGGGATATTGTTTGTGTAAATATGCATAATACACTTTTCTTTGCCGATTGATTTAATTTGATATTTTTCTTAACCATTCTATTCTAATCAAGACAATGAAGTCACTAAGTTACAAGGAGTGTTACTGAGTGTGAAAGGATATGAGAAAAAAAAAACTTTTTTTATGTAAAGAGTATAATAAAAGAACATGAACTAAAGAGACAGAAGATAATGATTAACATTCTATTGAAATCTTTGGAGATTAATATTGACTGTAAAATAAACAGTCGGAAGAGAGCTCCACAACTTATAAATGCGAGAGAACTGTTAAGTGATTAGTCCATGTCACCAATCTTAAACTGCACTTAAATTCATAATATCTAGATTTCATAGAGGAAAGAAAACCGTAGTTTGAGTTTGATCGCGCCAGTTTTCTTGTTGCTTTTACAGTGTAAATATAGCAGCTCTGCTAGCAGTGTTCACTAAGGAGGAACAAAGAGCAGTAAACGAATCTGCAGCGAACATGCTACCACACCCATGAAAACTCACTGGTTCCCCATTATCATTTCTCGAACTTGCTGAATCTTCTCATCAGTGATGATAGTGGCGGATGACGGGCGTCCTGTTATTTCTTCGTGCGTCCTGCTTATACGGACACATTTGAATTTCTAGATCCATTCATGCAAATTTCTACGCGGTAGTACATTGTTGCCAATTAATTTCAGATCCTGACAGAACTTTCAACTTGACATTACTGCTATTTATTTTTCCTTGGTGCACAGTGTTAGCACGGTGGCCATGTTTACACTGTAACGGTAACAAGAAAACAGTCACGATCAAGCTCAAACGTCGATCCAGTGACCACAAAAATACCAAATATAAGCTCTCGTAAGCAAAAAGCAGTGTGAAAAACCTAATATATGTTATGGCGAAAGTGCGGATAATTTTTAACTTATCTTCGTTGATGAAAATTAAAAAACCATGATTGGATATCCTCATCATTTTATACAATATTCTCATCCATCTTAAGAGAGACATATTACATCCGTATAAAATTGTAAAATATGAACATTTAAATAAAGTTGGTAGACATTTATCATAACTCAAACCGAATGGTTTCTTGTTGATGAAATTAAATCAAGCATGGAAAAGGATTTAAGTTTGCATTGAATTATGCATATTTTTTTTTATTTTAGAGATTAAATTTCTACGCCAGACAGAAAATTGAAAACCATATAAACTAGAAATGAAGACTTATTTCATTATTTAACGTCGTTAGATTTTCAGTGATAGCTATGTCACTCGTCATTTTAACTGAAAATTAATATCTTAGTAATTTCTTCCAGACAATTATGATAAATGTTTTAGTTTTATCACAAGTCTTACTCCTAACCACGATTTGCATTGGTTTCTCTTAAATATTTCAATATCTTTTTATAGCAAATTCGAATTTGATTAAGGAAGAAATTTTCTGACATGAATTTTCCCAAATATACAGGCCATTGTAACTAATCGGACACTGTTAATAACGTATTTTACAGAATATAATAAATATGTCACAACCTTTTCGACACACACATTATTGTGCCTACCAATTTGAGATGCATTAAACATATTTTATGTTTATGAAAAAGCCATAACGGGCTTGTTATATATGAAAACATGTTGAAATACATATATTCCAGATTAACGGTTAAATTATAATTTGAGCTAGATTTATAAAAATCCACTTTTCATTATATTTTAATATACGAAAGGATAAGACCTTCAAATTTAATTGTACAAACAAAGAAAAATGCCCACTTAGCAGCAAATGTTTAACTGTTAACATAGTATACAAAGTTACCGTAACTAATAATATTTACACAGATGTAAAAGTTTAAATGCAGGAAAAAACCTGAGTGAAGGCTATAAACACATAATTTTTTTGACAAAAATACGTCAACACCACTGGTGTATCAAAATACATATGGAAACACAACATCATACATATGCATATGTACACACACATACAGGCCTCCACAAATACTCACGAAGCCACACACACACACAAACACACACGCACACAAAGGAAAAATCAACATAAGACCTATAAAAACACCTAATTTTTTCTAATATAAAAAACAATGATAAAATAATAATTACTGATACCGCCTGACGAGTAAACCGAACGTTTACAGAAAGGTTCGTTTAGAAAACTCCAGAGATGCTGAAGTTATCATCAATCATCTAAGAGACAAATTATTTGTATTAATCCTATATTACATATACTACATTTTAAATGTTCAGCTTCAAATGCATTTTGTAAAATGCAAATAAACGTTCAATTAAAAACATTTCCGCTAACCAAACGGCCGAAACCTCATGAATATAGCATTAAAAAGAAGACATAAGGCCAAACAAAGTAAATAGTGTAAAGAAACCTTATCTTACTTTTAAGTAAAGAAATCTTACATCAATTTCAAGTATTTATGATATTAAGTATGGGTTTATAAAAATCTAGTATTAACCTTCATTCTCTGGATAATAAACTATTTATGTGGTTCCGTACGCTGATCGTCCAAAAGAGCTCGTATTGATTTTCACCTGGCTTTTTACGTTTCGAAATTAATCAACAAAAGAATTGCTAAGAACCGTCAAAGATACATGGAGAGGAGATAGAGCATCAAAAAAGGAAATAATAGTTTTCCACCTACAGCTCATGAATGGTCACCGCCTCAAATTGGAACGGCACACATTAATGACTTAATCTCTCGAACGTTATCAGCACCAAAACTGAACGAAATATTGGAGCGACTTTATATTCTTTCTATATTTGTTTAAGAAACAGTAGTCAAACCTTGTTGGCTGATGGTCTATTGCTCAGGTGGTTGGTCTTGATGGTTCATTTTGGAATTAGATTGTCTTCAGCTGTCACCCGTTAAAATGATTATGATCACCCCTCGAGCTACAAAGCTACAGATGGAAAAAATAACACGCGGTCTGTAATATAAGCCTGGCAGCAAAACATCTACACTTACTTTTGTTTCCATTATTTTCTTTCTTTTCCCTTTCATTAATCTGCCATTAATTCCTCCAGTTATGGGTTAAATAATAAGACAGACTGGGTTCTATAGCCTTGGTCGGCAACCAGTCTACTGCAAAAAGCAATGACACCCTACTGCGGGATAACCTTCTTCCCAGTCAGTCGTCTCTTTCGAGACATGATCGCCAAAGCGTGTATCACGTATGGTACTTAACTGAATCCAATAAAGGGAGCGATCCATCGTTTGTGAGTGAATAAACGAAATTGGACCGATTTCCATTCCTACTCTCTCACTCTCTTCCACGCTGAACAATGTTCTTTGAAGGAAGTTGCATGACGGAAAGGAAAATCAAAGTTAGCACTCTGGTTTTATGTTTTGCCAAAACTCAGCCGAAACGACGCACGTACGACGCTCCTATTTTTGGCGTAACATTACCCGTTCTGTTAGCCTTAAGACTTATTTACATTCGAACTGTTTTCTTTTTCTTTTGCACTTCCCGTTTGTTTTGTTTTAGGTGCGTTCAAAGTAAAGGAAACACATTGTATAATTAACTGTACATGAGCGAATGCGAGCCTCTAGTTGCGTGTACTCTCAGATATTTAATATAGATTTTACAAGCACACGAAAGTGATGACCTAAATGGGAATGCGTTGTTTCAATACAGACTTTGGTATTCACTCTCACCGAGACTGCAGATTTCTATTCGTCTGTTTATAAACAGATATTATGCAGATATTGAAGTCTTTTGCGAGAATCTCAGTACGTGTTTAATAATGTTGCCCGACATTATTTGTTCTGTAGCTATCGGGAGAAGGTTAATGTCTGTTAATTCAGCCTTGTGTCATACATGACCAAACTCCCTACAGCTTACAAGCTTTATTCAGAGTTATTAGAAGGTTATTATCGTTATCAGAAGGTTGGAATGTGTTCGTGTATATTTATGGAAGAATAGTAGAAGAGTAGAAGAATAAAAATATAGATTATCATGTTAAAATAGAAATTTATTGATATAATGGATAACATGAATTGTGGTAGAAGTTAATGTTTAATTAGAAAGTTTACGGTATCAAGAAATGTCCGTAGTAGTAACTTGTTGGAAAGAGTTCCAAGCCACACGAGATACTAGATTGACAACTAGGTCCCACCCTTTTACAGTGAAACCGATGAAATGTAACCGCAATTTCTACTCCAACAGCTTCTTTTCTCGCACTTACCGCCTGTTGGAATTCCCTTCCGCATGCTTGATTCCCCGACGGCTATAACCTCCAGGAGTTTAAATGTAAGGTCAATAGACACCTCCTGACACACTAACCCTCCCATTCTCCCCAACTCTCCCCCTATGTACATCCTAACTCATCTATCACCCTGTGTAGCCCCCTGCGCTATAGTGGCAGTGGAATGCCTTGCTTGGAGTGACATGGTTAAAAAAAAAAACTATGTATGTATAAGTGTTTATTTGGTAGGAATATCTTTGAATGGAGAAGAAAAAGTAAAATGAATCAGCACACGAGAAAGAGGAGAAAGAAGACGATGTACGACGCGACCTTATGTCCGGGTCGACTTGAAATTTTTGCCTTGTTACATTTTAGCTTGTTGTCTCTCCTGCTTCTATCTGTGACTGTCGCTGACCGGAGCCTTTTATAGTAATTTAGATTTTTCGCACTGCATCGCTAAATCTTTTCAAGTCTTGCAAATCGCTTCCATTGGTCAGAAAAATAATCAACATCTTTCAATTGGAATAGATAGTCTAAACTATCGCCTGGTTCACACTCCGCCCACGTCTATTGAACAGGTGAAGAGGCTTATCCCTTGTTTCCTGTTCAGGTTGTGGTTTCCGGTTTTTCTCTTCTCCAATCTTTTCACTCTTTTTTTTTAATTTTATTTTTTTTTTTCAATTGGAGTAGATAGTCTAAACTATCACCCTGTTCACACTCCACCCACGTCTATTGAACAGGTGAAGAGGCTCATCCCTTGTTTCCTGTTTAGGTTGTGGTTTCCGGTTTTTCTCTTTTCCAATCTTTTCACTCTTACGTAGCCCCCTGCGCATCAGTGGCGTTTTCGTCTTGCTTTGGGGTGATATGATTAAAAAAAAACTTGCGAAATCGCCCTTTTTCTTTAATCACATGGTCAATCCTTTTTTCTATTTGGGAAAAACCAGGATTTCACACGTCATTGTGAATCTTTATAAAAGTTAAGAAGAAAGTTGATTTTAATTCTTAATTTTCTATCTACTACAGTTCTACTTAACACTGGTTCTGAAGTTTTTCGTTTTTGTTTTTTTTTGTTTTTGTTTTTTTTTCTCAAAAGTGGAAAGTTGTTGTTATGTATTTATGTCGGATGCCTAATTTCCCAAATCTACAGCAGTGAATGCCACAGATTTACGTAATCCTTTGTATATACCTTTTATTGACGCTTCCCTGTTTCGGTGATGCGTATGAAATTGGTAAAGCGTTTAGTATAGTTAGATGCAGCAGAGAACGAATGTATTGAGCAACCAAGAAAGATCGAACTCAGATGTAACTGATTTAGCAAACAAAACCAGTTAAACATCAAACTGCATCTAATACCCCATCCTTCCTTTAGTATATGTGATAGGTTTTCATGGCTAACAGGTAACATTCCTTCAAATTCAACCAACCCATAATTTATCTATATTTCATTGCAACCACTGTGTCACGACATGTCTGTGTCTTATTGCTACCATCAGCCTTCAGCCAGCAATGCACGATTGTAAAACATCTTACATAATTATTCGCAAAGTGGATATCGGCTCGGAAGGAGAAGCCGGGGAGCCGAGTTCGAATTCCGGTTGAACCCATTGCTTTCACTTACGCACAAATACCCTTGGGAAAGGTATTAATCTGTCTCTTCCTTCCAGTTATGGGTTAAATAATAGGACAGATTGGGTTCTATAGCCTTGGTCGGCAACCAGTCTACTGCAGAAAGCAATGGCAACCTACTGCGGGATAATTTTCTGCCCAGTCTGTCATGTCTGTTTCGAGACATGATCGCCCATGCGTGTTTCACGTATGGCACTTAAATGACTGACTGACACACACACGCGCGCACACACACACACACACACACACACACACACACACACACATATAAAGCAGTTCACTCCCTTTCCTAACTTATTTTGTGCTGAGCATGATGAAATATGCACTGTGTTTGCAGAAAAATCCACCCATCTAATATCACTATCTTGTATTTTCTTACTATGTTGCTACCCATTGGGCACCATTCAAACAAAATTGTACACTAGATATTCATTATTCATCCTACTATCTTCGCTGTGTTCCACTATCTTTCCTATGTCTTTCACTTGTATATTTGTATGTCGTCTTTTTTCTCATGCGATTACGTTATTTTTCATGTGTCACTTTTAAACGTCTCTTTATCGGTCATTACATGATTATAAGACACTGTTTAACTATAGTAGCATGATTCTTATTATCACAATCTCCCACAGGGATGTACTAGCCTCAAAATTCGAAACATGGATTTCTGAAAATATCAGCTATTAATATATTTAGTTCAAGAATTGTTCGGAATCACGGCTTCTTAATAATCCGAATTAAATTTTATCTGACTTGACTTGTTGGTCTTCTTCAGGAAAACTCTATATTTATCGTTATTTATGCTTTGTATGTGAGTTGTGATGCAGTGGATATCGGCTCGTAAGAGGAAATTAGAGAGCGGTGTTCGAATTCTAGTTGAATTTATTGCATTCACTTACGCGCAAATACCATTGAGAAAGGTATTAATCCGGCTCTTCCCCACCCCAGCTATAGATTAAATTACAGAACAGATTGTGTTCTGTAAGCTTAGATGGCCACTAGTCTACTGCAAATAGTAATGGCAATTTACTGTGAAAAAATCTTCTGTCCAGTCAGTCATGTCTCTTTTGAGACATGATTGCCCAAGCGTGTATCACGTATGGCACTTAACTGACTGACTAAATGATATTTCCTAAAAGAATTGCCAACCCTGCGCCCATCAGGTTTTCAGTTCAGAATTTTTTTCTAAAGTTTGTTTGCCAACCGAATCAAGGGAGCTCACTCTGCCATGCTATTTAACACATATATGGGGAAAAATAGATGATTTGCAACCATTCCAAAGGTGTGATAGTGAACGCAAGGAAATCGGTAGAATTTTGAACTCACAACGCTGATTACACCCTCTTGACAAAAAGCAGCTACTTTGTGACTATATCCATCACAAATAAATTGGAACAAAAAAAACAAAACGGTTTTAAAAATTTTCTGTGGTTAATTTGTCGGTGGTATTTAATTATTTACTGTTGCTATATAACCATGATGTTTGGTGATGTTTGGTGATGCCCGTGGGCAACCGCTTGATTGTAAAACCGTAAGGCTCAAGTAGGGGGCCTGTAGGGCCTAGTGCTGAGAAAGGAAGACATTTTAAATATGCAAAAATAAATGAAACAAGAAATAAATCTTTTATTCAAATTACATATATATTAAATATTTATTTCTTCCTATGATTGGATACCCTCACGAAATGGATGCCGGTGGCTGTCGCACTCTTTGCCTTCCTTCTGCTACTGTCTATGCTACTGTCTACGGTTGTCACATCTGTGTGGATCGAATATACGATATAGGTTGTTGAAATGTGTAATAGATTGATGAAATGGGTAACCGAACCCTACTTGGATTTTTGGGCAGGTAACTCCTGCACAATATTCTCCCAGATGATCGCTTTCTAATGTACGCATGAAATCTATGGTGGTTTGATTTGCTCCATTCTTCAAATACGGATGGGAGAAAACTAAAAGATATTTCATTTGAAAATTCTATTTACCCATCATGAAAATATATTGACAAATTAATAACTGGGTCGACTGCTTATTATGAAGCGTTTCTTTGCAAGTGAAACCATTACATTTCGCACGCATAGACACACGTGAGCTCGAGTATATATAAATGCAAGTTTATATGCCTATAAAGTAGTTGTTTTGTATGTTTTCTATCACAAAGTTTATCATATTAAATTAATTGCTTGAAAATGCTACCGCTAAAGTTACACACACAAACACACACACACACACACACACATATATATATATGTTTGTGAGGAGTGTAATTTATTGATTTCAAAATGTTACACATAATATCTTCCTTTCCGCGTTCTCAACAAAATAAGTTGCAAACGTTTGTGAAAAGGAAAATAAAAATAACTCGGCGTGGTAATCAACAGATACATCGATGGGGATCTCGCTGTTGTGAATGAGTGACGACGCTTTCTGTGAACACAATATCAATCAGCGAATCGAGCGTTTTATGAATATTTATCAATTTGCATAGTTGATTGCTTTAACATATCGCCAAAATTGACTTCATTGTAAGAAAAAGATCTCTTCACCTCTTTAAGTGCATTGTTCTTCCTTACAGGATTTTTAGTCTAAAAGGCATCAATTTGAGGAGTTTCAGCACAGAAATCGATTAGTGAACATAGGTCTGTACGGTTGCATAATGATACACTTACATTTAATCTAACTATCCACTCATAAAATTATCTGTATTATCCCCATTTCTCTCTCTCTCTCTCTCTCTCTCTATATATATATATATATAGGTATAGAATATATATATATATATATATTAGACAGATAGATAATGATGTCAATAATATATATATATATATATATATATATATATATAGGTATAGATGTCCAGTACGTAAACGGTGAGGATACTCCAACAAGATTAACTTAATATAAATTATTGAGTGTTATATCTATATAGAGCTCAATGGATGTTATCCAAAGCAATTGTAAGGTCTGACGAAATTATCTAATTATGCTTATAGAAATGAATTATAATTTATAACCAACTGAAATGACGTGTTGAATTTTCCTTTATATATATATATATATATATATATATATATGTATAAAAGTAAGCATTGAATTCAACACTCAGACGCTACAGACTGTTTCATGCTAGGCGCAATCATCAGGTGACATGTGACTTGATTATTGTGCAAAAGTGTTGACTGAATGTCGACTTCAATGTTCACATTTTATTTACATACGCTCTATCTCTGATGTTGAGCACTTTACCCTATAAATATAGCACACCTTAAAACTATATTTCTTAGATAGATAGATAGATAGATAGATAGATAGATAGATAGATAGATAGATAGATAGCGGAATTAAACAAACAGTGGACATAATTAGATAGATAGATAGATAGATAGATAGATAGATAGATAGATAGATAGATAGATAGGAATTAAACAAACAGTGGACGGAATTAAACAAATAGTGGATAGATAGATAGATAGATAGATAGATAGATAGATAGATAGATAGATAGATAGATAGCGGAATTAAACAGATAATGGACAGAGATAGATAGATAGATAGATAGATAGATAGATAGATAGATAGATAGATAGATAGATAGATAATGATGTCAAATCATTAAGCAGAGAAGATAATCCAAAAATATCTAATTTAAAATATTAAGAGATACATGTGCACAGAGAGCATTATCAAGAACCATATTACATACATAAAGGAAAATTCAACACACCATCTAAAATGGTTAGAAGCTATAATTTATTATTTCGATGGGTGAGTAAATATAAATAGGCGAAACTTTACGAAATCCGTTATGAAATGGATCAGCTCTCATATATTATTAATTTATTTGTTTAAATTTTATTTTTAACGGATACTCGTATTTGATTACATACTATGTTTATATCTGCCAGCCAGAATAATCGGGAGATCAAGTATCCATTAAAAATAATATTTAAACAAATCAATTAAAAATATTTCAGAGTCGATCCATTTCGTAATGAATTTCGTCACGTTTAGATTGTCTTTCGTCACGTTTAGATTGTCTTTCTTTATATTTTAATGCGAGAACAAAGCAAATATAAATTCTTCAAAAAATCAGGAAAATATGTATTTAACATCATTATTTTGGACTTTGTTTGACTGTAAGTCTTTCGTGGTTGAGCGGTCTAAGAATCTTGTCGAAGGACCGTATATTTTTCTAACAAGATTTCTGGATTATTCAGACCGATAGGTATGATAAAATATATCGATATTTTGATCATAAACAACGCAAAGAAGATGAAATAACTCGGAGCTGGTCCCTCGCCTGGAAAGGAGCAATTTGAGCGACAGGTGTCACCTGAACGTCATTCAGCATCATTTCGCATAAAAAAATGTTTGTTTCGCGATATGGAACGTTTGAATGGCAAATAATAGTGTCCTTTTGGTACGTATAAAACAGGAGATCAGTTAAGTGGGCCATACGTGATACACGCTTGGGCGATCATGTCTCGAAAGAGATATGACTGACTGGGCAGAAGATTATCCCGGTAGACTGGTTGCCGACCAAGGCTATAGAACCCAATCTGTCCTGCTATTTAACCGATAACTGGAAGGAAGAGACGGATTAATACCTTTCCCAAGGGTATTTGCGCGTAAGTGAATACAATGGATCCAACTGGAATTCGAACTCGGCTCCCCGGTTTCTCGTTCCGTGCCGATATCCACTGTATCACAACGCACATCCGAAAACAGGAGATAAGTAAGTTAAATGTCAACATTTTACGATTATGTAAAACTAGATTGTCAAACAATGGAGATTTTGTCAGTGACAAACACAGGATTATATATGCAGGTAGAGAGAAACATGAATTGGTTGACACTAGAGCAAGACATGCAGAAATGCTTTCTGGGATAGTGTTAGCCATCTGAAAGAACATTTGCAGTTAAACTGTAAGGAATGCCTTTCAACATGACTATTATAACAGCACAAAGCACGGAAGAAGAACTCGACACGTTTTACTCTATGCTAGACAAAGTCAAGTCTCAGGGCAAATCACAAGAAAATGTAATTATCATTGGAGACCCAAATGCTAAAGTAATGAAAAAGAAGGGTGGTGAAATGACTGGCGCATTCGGACTAAAAACCCGTAAAGAACCCGGAGAAATGTGGATTCAATGGTGCATGGCGAATGAACAGTTAAATGTGAACAGTAAAGATGATTTTAGGTATGGAAAATCCTAAGCGGAGATACTAAAAACCTAGGTGACTACATAATCATCAACAAGAGATTCGGAAATGCAGTTGTACACTGCAAAAATTATCCAAGTTTCGATAATCTCCCAATGGTTAATATATATAATATGTATATATAAAATAATTCAAAAGTTTTCGACCGTTGCTGATGAAGCGAGAATTTTCTCTCTGAAATTGCTATCCAACGAAATTAAATTTTGAAATTTTTTAATTACTTTATATATTTGGCTCTGTAAACTAAGAATGAAACAGCGGAATCAGAAGAAGCATAACGCAGCACCCGAATTGAAATGCAACATTGTCTCGATCGACCCAAACCTGAAGAAAAAACATATTAGGCAGTGTGAAAAGAAGATATGAAAGACAAAATAAAAACATGGACGCGTTAAGAGAAGCTTTAGTGATATGAGCAAACGAGATCATCCCAAAGGAAAATGGACGAAGACGAAAATATGAATGGATGACAAATGAGATTCTTTACATGATGCAAAGCAGACAGAAAACAATACCAAGACACGGAACAGAATACAGAAAACTATACAAAAAAACAAAAAACAAAAACAAATGCAGACAGGCTAAAGAAGAATAGATCAACAAAAAATGTGCAGAAATAGAAAGAATAACTTTCACAGATAAAGAAGCGATATATAAAAATTAAAGAACTAATAAGACAAAAGATATGCTCATCAACAGGCTGTATATAATCCAAAGACCGGACGCTGATATTCGAGAAAAAATATTCCAAAGATGGAACAAATATGTCGGTAAATTCTTCCAAGACAGAAAAGAACAACTGGCAATACACAGAAATGTCGACGAACAGTAAATAGCAAAAACCAAAGTAGAAACTTCAGTGAAGAAATTGAACAGAAAGAAAGCGACAAGTCCAGACAGAATTGTAATGGAGATTTTGTCAACCTAAGATGATTAGACAAGATAGCACAAATAATAAATAAAATTTAAGTGGTGACATATTGGAAAACCTAACAGAATTATTTTCATAGCACTTCTAAAGAAATTAGGTGCAAAGGAATGCCAACTCCACCTAAAAAAATTAATTCCGAATTCTGATGAATAGAGCTCGCAACAGAATCGGGTCTGATATAGACAGCGTGGGTTTGTCAAAGAAAACGGAATAAGGAACGCGATATGTAAGCTCAGAGTTTTATCACAACGAGCAACACAAATACAGAAGTACGTGTTTTTGTGTTTTACAAATCATGAAAAGTCAGTCAGTTAAGTGCCATACGTGATACACGCATGGGCGATCATGTCTCGAAAGAGACATGACTGACTGGGCAGAAGATTATCCCGCAGTAGGTTGCCATTACTTTCTGCGGTAGACTGGTTGCCGACCAAGGCTATAGAACCCAATCTGTCCTGTTATTTAACCCATAACTGGAAGGAATAGACGGATTAATACCTTTCCCAAGGGTATTTGCACGTAAATGAATGCAATGGATTTAGCTGGAATTCGAACTCGGCTCCCCGATTTCTCGTTCCGAGCCGATATCCATTGCACCACAACGCACATGAAAAGTACGTCGCAAAAAACTGATAGAGTTGCTCATTAACCTTGACATACTTGGCAAAAACATTAGAATAATCAAGAATTTGTACTGGCAACAAACTGCCTTAATATAAAGAGCAACAGAAATAGAAATCGGTGTAAGACAATGATGCGTCTTCTCACTGGATTTCTTCAACCAATGCAGCGAGGCAATTCTGTTATTAGGCAATTCAGACATTTAAATAATCAAGTATCTAGACTGACAGCAAACCACCTGCATACAAACAGGAAATGAGTTCAGTAGATGTAAACAATAGAAAGCGGTGTAAAACAAGGACATGTCTTCTCAATGGATTTATTCTGAGAGAATTAGAATTCTTACCAAGATTCATTACTGGAGTCGACAATCATAACAGTATATGAGATGCAGATGACACAGTTCTGATAGCAGACACGGAAAGGAAACTACAAACCTTCTACAGAAGATAGATAAGGAAAGTGAGAAGACAGAATTAAACATAAAATACAGGAAAAAAGAATGTATGGTTATTAGAAAAAAGGATAAGCTCAAATGAAAATTACAGAACGAGAATATAAAATCAAAATTAAAATCTCTAGGAAGTTTTCTAACAGTTGGTTGGTTGGTTGTTTTGTTTTTAATGCAAATCAACATCTCGGCGGGTCATTTGTTACCAACTAAACTTTATTTATTTATTGATGGTAATACCTTTTTCTTTCAACAATCTATTGTTGTTTTTTATATAAGGTTTGTGTCTAGTAATACATTTTTCTTTTCGAGTATCAAGATTCATTAGGATTTGTTTTTAAGGGCAGGGTCCCCAAGTCCTACCCTTGTTATTTAACCCATAACTGGAAAGAAGGGATTAATACCTTTCCCAATAGTACCAGTGCTTAAGTGAATGCAGGGTATTCAACTGGAATTCGAACTCGGCTCACCGATTTCTCCTTCTGAGCCGATATCCACTGCACCACAACGCACATCCGTCACTATACGCTTACAGCATCTGGTATTCCCAAGCGGTCACCAGCTAAGTACTGACTAGGCTCAACGTTGCTTAACTTCGGTGATCGAGCGAGAACGGGTGTATTCAACGTGGTAGGCCGTAAGCCTGTTCTAACAGAAGACAGAATGTACGACACTGATATCCGAAGATGTATTGACATACCCAATGGTGCATCCCAAAAGCTACGCAGAGTATTGAGAGACAAATTGGAATGTTATGTGATATATGTCTTCCTGTATAGCAGTGAATTCTAGACAATCTTCTCGAAGATGAGGAAGAGACTCCAAGCAACAGAAACGTTGTTCTAAAAAAAATGATAAAGATAACATTGACCGAATATTAAAGCAACAAAAAAGTTTTGGAGAGCATGGAAACAAATAAGAAAATCGTACTTAACATCAAGAAGAGACAGTTGAAATTTCTTGGGTATGTAATGAGGAGTAGGGGCTTCGAAAATCTGATACTCCCAGGATGGATTGAGGGAAAGGAGACAGAGGAAACAGCGCATAACACATTTAACGGGCTTGAGCAAATAAATGACCGAACATGGTAAGGGAGAAATAACAAAAATAATTAACTTTTAGGGACAGTAAGAGGCCATGATCGCCTACGTCCTGAAGGTATGCAGCACATAAAAAGAGATTATATTTATGTGTTAATGTGCTCAATATCAGGGATAATATGTATGTAAATATACATATATATATATATATATATGTATATATATATATATACTGGATATCGAAATCAACACTAAGAGGCGATAATATGTTGGCAGTAAAAGATCATGGCCTGAAACTTGCATTTAGCATGAAAAAATTGTCGCCTTTGAATATATATATATCACTGGGTCCCACCCATTCACAGCCAGGTTATCCAAATGCAGACGACAATTCTACTCCTGCAGCTTCCTCTCTCGCACTTTCCGCCTGTGGAACTGACTCCCGTATTCTTGCTTTCCTGACGGCTACAACCTCCAGAAATTTAAATGCAAAGTTAATACTCATCTACTAACCACTGGACTCTAGCTCTCTCCCCTCCCCTGTATAACCTTCCCTTTCTCTCCACCTATGTATCTGTCATCGCACCTGCTTTCTCAGCTTTCTATTGTTCCTTTCTAACTAGCTTGTACTCCTCACTCTTTTCTAATTAATCTTTTTACATTGATGTAACCCCCTGCACATCAGTGGCGTTTCCGCCTTGCTCGGGGTTAAATGATAAATATATATATATATATATATATATATATATATATATATATATATATATATATATTCAATTAAAGATTTCAATAAATAGCTTATTTTCATTATTTACTATAAAGTGAGTAAAACATATAACTTCATAATTAACAATAACTCTCCACATCAGAATTGACTTCTAATTCACGACAATGTTGTTACTGAATACACTGTTAGTTTGAAAGCTTGCCTATTGAATAAGAATACGCTAAATACGGTAATTCTTACGTTGACTATACAGGAATCACATTCTCCTGTAGATTCAAATGTCATCTATAGGAACTTAGCTAAACAAATTGATCACCACAACCAAATACAAATTTTAACAAAAGTAAGATTTTCGTACATAAAAACAAATTACAATATAGAACTTACTGAAAAGAATGATTCAAAATTCTCAAAGACATTATTAAACAAAGGAAACAACAAACACTAAATATCATTCCATACAGTCATTTAAATTGTGCTAGTAATACTAAGAAAGCATAAAATAACAATAAAACATATAAGTCAGGACAGAAAAAAACGAAATACAAATATTTTAAATTAAGAACGTCACATTCTTTCAAAATATATACAAATGTACCCATTCATATATATATATATATATATATATATATATATATATATATATATATATAGCGAAATTATACAAAAACTGGTATTAGCTCTGTAAATAGCTAATACTATTTATATCGAACCCTCAACCTTGATCAATTTTAATATTAATAAAATTGATATTAATAGGATCGGGTTTCGGGATTTTACCTATTCTCTCTCTCTCTCTCTCTCTCTCTATATATATATATATATATATATATATATGTGTGTGTGTGTGTGTGTGTGTGTGTGTGTGTGTGTGTGTGTGTGTGTGCGTGTATATATATTGGGTCATTGATTTGTTTTCATGTATTACTCTCCCTTTATGTGTTTTATAAAACTGAAACATATTTTGGATTGAGAGAACATTCGATCAAAAATCATTTTAAGAATAACAATGATATTTCTAGACATATATCCTACTACTTAACCCATAGTCGAGATGGCTTCATACCTTCCTTAAGCGTACTTTATCGTAAATGTATGAAAGTAAATCGAGTAGATATCGAACTCGTTTTTAAGATTTCTCTTTCTGATCTGCTATCCCTTGCGCCACTCGTACCTCCTCTGTATAAAGAGAAGTGGGGAAAATCGAAGAAAAAATTCATATACAGGGAGCAAATCATGTGTGTAGTTCTGAAATGGCAATCATTTCTACGTAATGTTTTTTGTTTGATATAAATGTAATTACAGTTTTTACGAAGCATCCATTTCATTACTGCTACGTCCGGATTTGAAATTTGTCCAACCAGAAGAAATATATTTATTTTTACGTATCTTCTGATGGTGTAAAAATGTACTTACAGAGAATACAAGAAGGGTGATTTTTTTGAAGAGCAGCATAATTCTTCGGCACAGTAAATAAACGTTAATTAAAATCCATTGCCGTAGGGTCTTAAATCAAAGAACATCTGCATCCGATTTCAAACCAAGATGTCAGCCTTTCAATTAGTAAATAACATATTTATATTTTACAAGTACATAGCACACTAACTACCTAGAGATTAAAGATAATATATGCTAGGCACAGGGTTATATAGATTCTGCCGCCTGTTTAAACTTAAAATGGTTCTTTCAGATATGCTACTCATTCGATACAGAAGTTTAAATATCTGGGAGGTGTTCTAACATAAGACGGGAAGTGTGACACAGAGATCCGTTCCAGAAGCTGAGTAAAGTATTAAGAGACAGGAAATCTCGCTAGAAAAAAAAATGAGTACTGGATTGCAATGTGATGTCAATTCTTCAATATGGCAATGAATGCTGGGAAATATCATCAAAGATAAAGGAATAAACTGAAGCAACTGAAATGAGGTTCTACAGAAGGATGCTGTGGATATCATGGACCAAGCATGTGAGCAATGATGAGTTGGAAAAAATGGAAACGAAAATGAAACTAATATTGAGCATCAGGAAGAGGCAGCTTAAATTGCTGAGACATGCAATAAGTAAGGCGGTCTTGGAGAACCTGATACTAATAGGTTAGGTCGAGGAAAAAAGAGACAGAGGAAAGCAGTGAATAACATATTTGAAGGACCTAATCAGGTGGATGACAGATCTGCGAGATTTTACAGGAGAATGCGTGCAAAGAGCCACCAAAGATAGGGAGACGTGGAAGACCATGATCGGCTACGTTCTGAAAGGACATGGCACAGAGAAGAAGAAGAAGAAGAAGAAGAAGAAGAAGAAGAAGAACAACAACAACAACAACAACAAGCATAGGAAAAAAAAGAAGAAGAAGAGGAAGACGGTACCAGTGCGAAGAACTCGCCCGAACAATTCCCCTGAAAGTATTTATAAAAATGGTGCAGAGAGGCAACCATACGGAGGTGGGTAAATAAACTGAAGCCGAGCTTCTGGATCAGGATCTATAATATTGCTGGTTTTCTCTCTGGGTCTTATCAAAGAGCTCCAGTTAAATAGTAGGAGAAACGGACTTTGTATGGCAGCAATCTTATAAGCACGGACGTTTGGTATGGTTGTAGATATATAAGATAGATTCGGGTTGTATCAAGTGACAATCATTTAAATATTTGTAGTCATGTAAGTGCTTTCATTTCTGTTAATTATCAGGGATGAGATATTATCACTATTTACATTCAGGCAATGTTCTCATGTTTGTTGTTCTTATCCCAGTGTATAGTCGACTGTGTCCTCCGGTCTCAATACAAATTATTTTTAAAGAAACTGATACTACATTTGCTAAATTATTATTATTATATTTTCTTATATTTTCTTAATATATGGCAACAGAATATGTCACCATTTCAAATTGTTAAATGTTTAAATTTCTTTGTTGAAGGTTTTTAATTTATAAGATTTGCATATAAATCGAATATTTTTGGCTTGTGTCGCGAGAAATCTAAACTTATTTATAAATGAAACATTCTCTGTGTGTGCGTGTGTGTCTGTGTGTTCGTATGTCCGTTACTTTTAGACTCCAAAAAGCTGAACCGATTTTCTTGAAAATTTACACAGTTGTACTATAAGCGTCTGCGAGTGTTCTTAGCTAGGTCTTGTGTCGAGGTACCCCGGATAAATATCGAAAATCGGTAATCGAAAAATCGGGTTATAGAAAGAGTGGTCCGATTTCAATCAAATTTGATACACTCATAGAAAAAAGCAGAAGAAACTATATTCAGAAGTTTCAAGGTTGCAGTTCTTACAATAGTGCAGAAAATCGATAATATATATATATATATATATATATATATATATATATAAGGCAAGATGTTTGTGTGTGTGTCTGTTTATCTGCCTGTATGTCTGTATTTTTTTCAGCCCTTTAATTTTAGTTTTTGCTTCGAGTTTGGCTCTAGGTAGGTATAATTGTAGTTCTTAGTCTCGGCCATGATACCATTTACTCAGAGGACTTATTTAGCCTTCAAAATTCAGTTTACGTCGAAAAAACTCATTTGATATCGATACCGGGAAATCAAAATTTAATTTACATCCATTCATTTTTGTTTCTACGGTTTCGCTTTAACTGGAAACAACTATTGCTTTTTAGTCTTTTGTGCCAACGTCCAAAGAGTCTGAGCTTTCATTACACCCGAGCAACGCCGGGCTATACTGCTAGTAAATTATATGATTACTTTATAGTGATCGGTGTTGAAAGTGAAAGACTATCGGAAAGAAAAACTGCATCGCTAGTCACTGACAGCCAGTGGCGATAATCCCACAAACGTAACGCATCAACTGTAATTATGCGGTTCGTCACTTAGAAGTTAACAAAAACCCGGCTTCAGGGGATTTTTTGTGTTTGGAAATCTTTATTCTTTTGTACGAATTTGCACGAGATACTAGATTAGCAACTAGATCCCAACCTTTTACAGTGAAACCGATAAAATGCAACCGCACTTTCTACTCCAACAGTTTCTTTTCTCGCGCTACCCGACTGTGGAATTCCCTTCCACATGATTGCTTCCCCGACGGCTACAATCTCCAGGAGTTTAAATGTAATGTCAATAGACACCTACTAACACACTAACTCGCATCCATTCTTTCAAACACTCTTCCCATCTCCCCAACCCGCAGCCTCCGTTTCCTTACCCATCTATCACCCTCCTTCTGAAATTTCCTATATCTAACCACTCTTTACGTTCCTCTATGTAGCCCCATGCGCAATAGTGGCAGTGGAATGCCTTCCTTGGGGTGAAATGATTAAAAAGAAAGTGGTAAACGTTGTTTTTAGAGTCATATTCTAGATTCTTTCCTACGATTTAGTCTATTAAATTCCTTCTTTTGTCAAATGTATATTTTTTATCTAGCTTTTTGCCCTTCAACAAAGTTTCACAATGCCAAGTCCGGAGTTATGAGATATGGTTTGCATCTGAATAAGTCCCGACGCTAAACCGAAGGAAAGATGTAGTCAGTCGCAAAAACAAAGACTTTATTGAACGGATCATTGCATAGGAGTAGTCATTCATAGAGATACTGAGTTGAAAAAACAAAGACGATGTGATTATATTGAACGGATCATTGAATAGAAATAGTCATTCACAGAGATGCTTAAAAAATACGGGTAAGCTCTAATTAATTATGTGCGTTGATCTTTACCTCTTACAATCTTGTGCAGATTAATCGTAACAACTGCTTTAGTTTCCTTAATTTCATCATACGGTCAGTTTCAGACCCACTAGAGTAGCATGGTATAATCGACTTCTATCTTTTTCTCAGATTAAGTCATCTTCAGTGGTCTGCAGTAATATGAATCTATTTTCGGGGTGTATGATAAAATTTTATTTGGCTTTGAAAAATATTGCGTCAACTGGGATTGCATCAGATTTTTATCACGCCCAGGCACTATGGTCTCGACTGTTGATTAGTAGTCCTATGTTCATTGTCTACGATGGAATATTATTCCAAGTAAGCGTACGATAATTTTAATGCTGCATGACACTGGCAAACCTTAGAGTAAGATCTGAGATTTTGTTAGAATCAGCCTTTCAAGTGCCAGTCGTGTCATCAAGACGAAGAAACGAACTGGATCCAACAGTCCAAGACGTAAAAAAATGTAGTTGGAAGGGAAAAACAACGTCAAGAGATGGCGTATACGTAATATGGGAAAGTGTGAAAAATCCTACGAAGACATTATTTGTTTGTTTCAATTAATTTGCACAAACGTGTAGGATCTGGCTTCAAGAATCTATTCAGAAAGAAAAAGCGTTGAAATAAACCAGGTTAACTATCGCCCGGTTACACACTCCACCCATGTCTATTGAACAGGTGAAGAGGCTCATCCCTTGTTTCCTGTTTAGGGTGTGGTTTCCGGCTTTCTTTTTTCCAATCTTTTCACTCTTACGTAGACCCCTGCTCATCAGTGGCGTTACCGCCTTGCTCGGGGTGATATGATTAAAAAAAGAAATGCTAAGTACAATGAGATAGGATGTTGAGTGGACGGGATGAGTTGCTGGTCACTTAGAAGTTGAACCAAACGCTGCTTCAGGGAATTGTTTTTGTTTGGAAATTTTTATTCTTTTAAGTAGTAAACGTTGTTTTAATTCCTTGATTAGCGTCATATTCTAGATTCTTTCCGATGATTTAGTCTATTAAATTCCTTCTTTTGTCAAATGTATAGTCTTTATCTCGCTTTTTGCCATTTAACAAACTTTTGCAATGCCAAGTCCGGAGTTATGAGATATGCTTTGCATCTGAATATGTCCCGACGCTAAACCGAAGGAAAGATGTAGTCAGTCGCAAAAACAAAGACTTTATTGAACGGATCATTGCATAGGAGTAGTCATTCATAGAAATACTGAGTTGATTTTAGCGGCTATAACTAATGTGGGAACTTTATTGTGAATTCCACCTCACATGTTACTACCAACAGCACCAGGCGCGTATTCTCAAACATACGTACACGTACACACAGATATGCAACATACATACATTTTTTTTTAATCATATCACCCCGAGCAAGGCGGTAACGCCACTGATGTGCAGGGGGCTACGTACCAGTGCAAAGATTGGAAAAGAGAAAGCCGGAAACCACATCCTAAACAGGGAACAAGGGATGAGCCTCTTAACCTGTTTAATAGATGTGGGTGGAGTGTGAACCGGGCGATAGATAGATCTATCTACTCCAATTTAAAAAAAAAATTAAGGACTGAAAAGATTGGAAAAGAGAAAGCCGGAAACCACATCCTAAACAGGGAACAAGGGATGTGCCTCTACACCTGTTCAATAGACATGGATGGAGTGTGAACCGCGCGATAGTTTAGTCTATCTACTCCAACATAGAGAGAGAGAGAGAGAGAGAGAGAGAGAGAGAGTGAGAGTGAGAGAGAGAGGGAGGAGGAGAGAGAGGGGGATAGAGAGAGAAAAAGACGGAGGAGAGAGATTCACCGAAAATGAGACCAGATGCTTTGAAAACAAATGCGCTAAATCATATTTCTCAAAGATAAAGTGATTTCCCGTTATGGTGCTTGCTTTTTTAAAGCCTTGATGACCGGGAGACCTTATGTTTTATTCAGGTTAATGACATGTCACAAAGAAGCCCTAAAATGTGCATTGCAGTACAAACTAACTCGACTGATAGACGGAAACTTCACGGTCTTTCATTTCATGGCAACAATTCAAAGTGACACAAATACTACTATTAATAATTAGCAATATAGCCCGGCGTTTCTCGGGTGTAATGAAAGCTTTAAAACTAATCCATGGTCCTGGAGCTCAGATGCTTTAGACGTTGGCACGAAAGACTAAAAAGCAATAGTTGTTTCCAGTTAAAGCGAAACCGTAGAAACAAAAATGAATGGATGTAAGTTAAATTTTGATTTCCTGGTATCGATATCGAATAATTTTTTGTTCCTCGTAAACTGAATTTTGAAGGCTATATAAGTCCTCTGAGTAAATGGTATCATGGCTGAGATTAAGAACTACAATTATACCTACTTAGAGCCAAAACCGAAGCAAAAACTAAAATTAAAGGGCTGAAAAAAATAATACAGACATACAGGCAAATAAACAGACACACACACAAATATCTTGCCTTTTATATACACATATATACATATAAACAAACATAATAGGAAACGTATCTCTATCTAACATGTTTCACTTTTATTAAAGGTTTTTCGGAGACCGAGAGTTAAATGAAAAATACAACATACACTTAAACCCCGTCCAAGTTACATCTAAGCAGACAAACCTTTCTTTACGTACATACACATATATTATGATACACAAAACATTCGCGCATATACATTTAAAAAAATCATTTATTGCTTGCATTTGGAACTACTTCAGTAACAATCACTTGAAGACAAATGATATGAGCCTCTATTGCGTCAAATAACTGGCTTATCAGTGGAACGTATTTCCTTTTAACGCTTAGATGTATTAGCATTCGACATGTACTCGTAATTATGTATCACTAATTATGATCGCATAATGTATTAAATCTTTATTAAATACTTGGATGAAACGAACAGAATTCACTCGTGGATTTATTTTCGTTATTACTTTCTTTCCTATGAGTTATTATGGCACTTATTACAATGATCCTTTATATGTTTCGTTATTTTATTTTAATCGTATCACCCCGAGCAAGACGGTAATGCCACTGATGTGCAGGGGGCTACATAAGAGTAAAAGGATTAAGTAGAAGAGAGTGAAGAGGAAGACGAACCAGTTAGAAAGGAGCAAGAGAAGGATGGGAATACAGGTGTGATGAACAGTTGCGAAGGTGGAGAGAAAGGAAAGGATATACGGGGTGGTGAAAGAACTAGAGTCAAGTGGTTAATAGATGAGTATTGACATCGCATTTAAATTCCTGGAGGTTGTAGCCGCCAGGAAAGCAAGAATATGGAAGCGAGCTCCACAGGCGGGAAGTGCGAGAAAAGAAGCTGCAGGAGTAGAATTATCGTCACCGTTTGGTTAATCTAACTGTGAATGGTATTCACCCAAGAATGGGAACATTGGTCCATTGACATCATGCAAAATGCTTCAAAGTGAGCCTTCTAAAAGAATAATTCTCTTATTTAATGAAGTAGATTACCCACGATATCAGATGGGTTGACTTATGAACTTGAGTAATTATTATTATTAAAAACATTTAAGGCATAAATGTGTAAAATGATTATATCCCTCAAACATCTTATTATAATTCTTCTTGTCACTCCCTGAGTTCCTTTATTAGCACGACCGTTACACCCTGCTAATACCTAATAAATAATAAACCATTCCGTTTGGATCTCGTAGAAATACAGAAAAGACAAAACAGAGACGCTACCTTGGTTTCAATGAGAAAATTAAGGCAGAAAGAAGTGACGATATAAATGTTTAACTCCATCACCCCAAAACACCATAAATAATAATTTCAACGAAAAAACAAAAGAAAGAAAGATGGTTAAATAAAAAAGGTGCTATCATTCTCATGTTTCTTTAAAACCCTACTTCACAGCTATGAGTGGAAGAATATTCAGAAATGAAAAAATGGAAAGAGTCCTTCAAACATTTTTGCAAGTGAAATGTTGTGGATTCCAGGTGAAGAACCACACGAAATAATGAACAGCAAAACAGATATTTGAGATAGAAAAATAGGTTATATTAAACGTAGAAATACAACTGGAACGCAGGTTAGTAATCCAGGAATACGATTAGCAGGGAATATATATATATATATATATATATATATATATATATATATATATAGGCAAGTCTTTGAAGTGAAGCCGTGCTGGAAATAGTATATCCATGTAATATTATTCTGGCTGAGTGGAGCTCAGAGCTACTATGCCTATGACGCGGTATTCTCTGCGTAATTTCGGTATCTCTCGGTAACTTACGGATCAATCGATAACTCTTACGGAACTCATTATGGTAGGATTATATGTATACTCAAGTCCAGTTCATTATCATAGAAAAAAGGGGAGATCTCACAACAGGAAATTATCCAGATTTTCAAACACTTGGAATATAATATTTGCCTTCTTATTCGGTTGCAACCGCTGAAATTGCATAGGATTATATTTTGAAAAATAATATTTTCATTAATTTGACTGACATTTGTTTTCGTATTATTTCTGTTAAGACGTCATTACTTTCCGAACTCACTGATATTAAATATTTGGCCAAATAGACCCTAAAAGTGGCCATTTTTACCTCGTCCAAATATTACAAGAGGGGAAGGAATAATAAAGTCGATAAAATAAATCATTTTAAAATTGCTTCCGAAGGATCATTGTTGTTTTACTTGAAAAAAAAAAAAGCTTTTAAATGTCAACGGATGCATGATAATCAGTGAAGAATTTAAGCTTGTCATCCGGTTCAAGTTAAATGAGGCTTCATTACTTGCTTCCCCTCGTCTCAGTGCTCTAGTGGTTTTTTACAGCAGTTTCTGACATGACCTCACACTTAAAATCGTGCAATTCAATACAATTCTATTTTTCCACATCGCTATTTAGACATGACTGCAGTACTCACGTGCTCAGTACTCCGATAATCATTAATAAGAATGACAATCATAAGATTAACGATATTAACACGAATATTATATAGAAAAAGAATCCAATAACACAAAAGTACCACAATAATAAAAATAATCGACGTAATAGCAACCACAGCAATAATAATAATAATAATAATAATAATAATAATAATAATAATAATAATGTAAACAAAAAAGACGCTTCTGCTGTATATTTAGAGATAATTGATAAAATACAAAGAAGAATCTGCATTATATGCGTCTTGACCTGGCATCTTGGGTTCAGTCCAATAGTCCTAAATTAGCTTTTCTATAAATACTTCGATGGTAATTGTTCTTATGAGATTTCCTCTTTGGTACCTAGATATTACCAATTTAAGCGCAGTACTAGATTAGCGCCATGGTCTCATAATTTTACAGTTCAAATGGTTAGATAGAACCTTGATTCTATTCGTTTAGTTTCTTCTTTCCCACTTGTGGATATCCCTTCTGGCCTCTTGCTTTCTAGTCAATCTTTACCTTCAAAAATGTATATGCAACATCATTTATTATCTTTGTCTTCATATTCTTGTTCCTTTTTTTCTTTCTCTTATTTTCTTTGTCTCTCTCTCTCCCTCGCGCTCTCTCTCGCTCTCTCTCTCACTCTCTCTCTCTCTCTCTCGCTCTCTAATATCTTCTTTTTCTCTTATTCTTTCACATTCAGTAAAATCTTGTATCTTAGTGGCTTTATTGCCTTGCTCGTGGTGAAATAAACAATCATAAATATTAATGATTTCTCCTAGATTTATCGAATAAATAAGATTTTAGCGACCAAATTCAACAACTCAAAAATTATCTGTTATATTGCGTATCTCTCAAACTGACAAAAACAGCAATAATAATAATAATAATAATAATAATAATAATAATAATAATAAGTACGTTTGAATACATAAATGATGTTTTATTTTAAATTAAAACCGGCTACAGTAAATATCTTGTTCAGTACCTCTGACTTTAACAATTTGGGTATTTTGCCTTATATATCTCAGTCCGTTAGCTGGGGTAATTGTGGAGGATCATGGCCGCATCTCAAGATAGTCGATTTTTGTTTTTAACTCTAAAGCTAAAACAAGCAATGCCACGTGGGCGTCAAACAAGAAAAGATACTTCTGATGAGTCACAAGTAGGATTGGAAGAGTATGTACATACAAAGCATTATGCTTTATCGGCCGAAGAAAAGAGCACTTCAAATTACCTAAAGAGAGGAGGATTTCCAAATATTTAAAAGACTCTTAAAGGGTTGTCATGAGGACCAAAACTGCCGAGAGTCTATACGGTGCTTCACTCTATAGGTGAATACGGATTCAGCCTCGTTTGCATTCATCACGAACGGTCATCAAAGCTACCACGTTGCAAAAAGTGATTTCCGTGGGGTATAACGACTAGACAGGTTGGCGTGAACAAATAAGATTGTGTTTTTATCTGGCATTTTCGAGAAGACGACACAAAAGCCACGATGCCACCCTTCATCCAAGGAGAAGCCTCAAAAACAAATTATGTGTTGTGGTGTAAATACCCCAAAATCAATGAAACTAAGTCAGTCCTCAATGTGAGTGTATATTTTCAGTGAATCATCAGTGTATTTAAATTAACAGATTATGTTTGTGACGATGGAGGTAGTTTGTCTTGATTTAGCAAAATACTGGACTAGCGTCGCATCATTCAACGAGTGTCAAGTCTACGATATTTATTACCCTAGGTTCGTTCACTTTTATGGCGGTTTTATCAGGTCCTTGTCATTTGAAATCATTTTTCACTTCCGATTGTGACCACGAAAAATTAAGGCACCAAACTCACACACACGCACAAACACCCAGCCATATATATATATATATATATATATATATATATATATATATATATATATATACACGAGAGTGTCTGAAAGAGAAAAAAAGACTGCCCACATTTTTCCAAATAAAAATGACCTTGTTTGAAATCATTTTTCACATTCGTTTTTGGGCACAAACAATGGAAACAGACAAGGCACGCACACAAACACTCACGAACACACACATAAACATATTTATTTCACTGGTATATATATATATATATATATATATATATTTCAGTGGTATATATATATATATATATATATGAGAGAGTTTATTAATATATATTTATTATTTACTGGTATATATATATATATATATATATATATATATATATATATATGAGAGAGAGTTTATTATGTGTGTGAGTGTTTCTCATGATGTTATAAAAGCGTGTTTGAGAATCAATAAGGAGAAAAATTTCACTCCTAACCTTTCTTCATGATAAGGGTCATTTGAAATATTTTTTACGTTGCTTTGATATCAAAACAGAAATTGTTACCACAAAAACACACTCGCACAGTGTATATATAATATATATATATATGTGTGTGTGTTTGTGTGTAGTGTGTGCGTGTGTGTATGTATTATGATGATGCATGCATATATATATATATATGTCTATGATGCATACATATATCTTTGTGTGTGTGTGTGTGTGTATTTGTGTGTGTATTTTGATAGCATATATATTTTTTGTGTGTAAATGAGAAGAAAAAGTAACTCCAAGACTTTCTTTACAACAACGGCCTTCGAAAGGATTGATGTTCATCATAAACTATTGGAGATTAATTTCGATCTATATTAACGTTGATATGGAACAACAGATGAAATGTGTGCCAGTATTTTTTATTTATTTATTTGCTAATGGAAGTGTGTTGAGAAACGTTCGATTTTTCAGACGCTATTCTATAAACATCAAGGGTCTTATAGCTTTATATATATATATATATATATATATATATATATATATATATATATATATATATTAAAGTGACTACTAAAAAGCTCTTTTGTGATTTCGAAATAAATCATATCTATTCAATGGTGGAGCCCAGCAAAGAACGTCCAACTATCCTCACCAAATTAGTTTTTTTTTTTTCGTTAGGCAATATTTTTTTCTTTTTTTTTTCAATGTTCTGTTGCAACACAAGCCGAACTTTACCGGGTTGGCAAAGTGAACCAACACTGAAATATTGAATAGTTTCTTGCGCACGAAATATGCTATCATTTTATACCTCTTTATTTCCCCAATAAATTATTGAAATACATTGATTCATTCAATACACCCAATCTACTTTCAACAAATAAAGGTGCTTGGAAGCTGAAAATGACTGCTTTTCAATCTATAAATGCAACTAATATTGGAAATGATTTGGCTTTCGTAGTTTTTCCAGGGATGTTAGTCTTGCAAACATCAAAACGAAACAAAAAAATTCGAATAAAATATCTGACCATAAAATGTCTCAATATGTAAGTCTACAAATTCAAGAATTTCTCAAATGTTAAACGACGAAAGTTTATCTGAGTGTCAATGTGCACAACGTGCTGTAAAAAGCGCATTTGAATAAAATGAAGTCATCTTTTCTAAAATTATCGACATTCCAGTTGAATAAACAAAAAATATTTTCAATCTATGCTTAGACAAAACAGGTTACAGAATTGATCAATTGTCAGTCAGTTAAGTGTTATACGCTTGACCGATCATGTCTCGAAAGAGACATGACTGACTGGGCATAAAATGTTCTTCAGTCAGTCAGTTAAGTGTCATACGTGCTATACGCTTGGCCGATCATGTCTCGAAAGAGACATGACTGAAGATTTTTCAGCAGTAGATTGTCATTACTTTCCGTGGTGAGCTGGTTGCCAACCAAGGCTAAAGAACCCAATCTGCCCTGTTATTTAACTCACTGCTGGAGGCATTAATACATTTCCCAAGGGTTTTTTTCCGCATGAGTGGATGCAACGAATTCGACTAGTGTACCTGATTGTTCAGGAGTACAACCCTGATCTGGTGTACACACACAAATTACTATTGCTTTTTTTACATTTAAATTCTCCAACGATTGGGCGAGCTAATCCCTGTCAGATTCTCTCAAGTAGTAGATTATAGAAACGGCTCGAAAGAAATTCAAACTTAGGAAGTTGTGACTAAAAGGCAACAATAAGATGAAGAAAAAAATGAATAACGAGAGAATTCAAATAATTTTACTCTTGTTAGACTAGATGCGTAAGACGTTTTACATCTGTCTGTATTTCACTTAGATTGTTATGTCATCTGCTTAGAAATTAAGTTCATTGTATAGTACGAGACAATTTTCATCTCCAGAACCTATCCTAAATATATATAAGTCTACCATTCGTTCATGCTTAGAATAATGGCTAGGTCCCTTGCTATTTACATTAAGGTCCTTGATGAAATTCAGAGAAGAATCAGCAATATTATTGACCCTGATCTGTCGGGTGACTCGGCTTCAGTCACTTACCCACCGCAGAACGATTGCCTCCCTGTCTCTTTTCTTTGAATAATTTCGTAGTAATTTTGCGGATAAGCTTTTCATTATGGTGCCTAGACTTTTTTAATATAAGCGAAGTACGAAACTGGTGCTCAGATCTCATCAATTTACAGTTGACTAGATGTAACCGTAAATTCGATGCTAACAGTTTTTTCGAACTTCTCGCTTGTGGGAATCACTTCTAGCTCCTTGCTTTCCGGCTAACTTTAATTTTCAAAAATTTAAATGAAAGGTAAATAGCTTTTAAATGTCCTCCTTATTACTGTTTTGTTTTTGCTCATCATTAATATTTCTGTTTCTAATTCTTCTACACCCAGGTCCTGGGCATGACAATAAACTGCATCCAGCAGCAAGGCCTCTGATTGGGGAGGTTGTGAGGAGCTTAGAACTATCTCTTAATTGCTGTTGTTCTCAGGTTCACCCTGACTTGGAGTGGTAGCACCTGTTAGGGTCCCAACTATGCGCAAAAAGTTAACCCCTAAACTGGGGTCAAAACATTATAGAAGTATAAAAATACACTTTTATAGAAATACATAAAAATAGATTTTTAATAGAAAAAATATACATTTTTGAAATAAAAAATTTATCAACAAATCATTTTTGAAGAAATACTTATTACTATAACACATTTTTGAAGAAAAAATTATTCTCAGTAATATATTTTTGAAGACAAAACTAAAAGATATTTTCAGTTTTCTAAAATAAACAAGAATTAAACTAAAAATTTTCATTCAAATCTGACTAAATCCACCTTCTAACTATAACCGAACTTAAAAACAAAATATCTTAAGACCCCATCTATTTGGCATTAAATAACCGACAGAGATTGACATGCCGTTAAATAAAACTCAAACTCTTACATACTGAAACTCTTCTACACACTGTAATTAATTGTGTCTTAGTGGTTTTAATGCTTTTCATGTAGTGAAATCGATTTTTGGAAAAAAGATGTGGCTCTACAAAAGAATCTGCTTCAATGTCACAATGATTGCGCTTCAGATTTTGGATTAAATTAATAGTAAACAAAACAAACTTGGTGATTTTCTTAATTTTACAGGTATTTTGGTAGATGGATAAGTAATTGAAAATTTAATTTCAAAAATGCTTGTATTTTTTGTAGATAATTTCATGTCACGAAAATGTGAAAATGCATTTGAATAGCCAGGTGTAACTTTCAAAAACTAAAACAAAAACAAACTGACCGTAAGGGGAAAAAACGATACTAAAGTAGTTGCTTAAGTTAATTTGCACAAGGGTATTATATATATATATATATATATATAGAGAGAGAGAGAGAGAGAGAGATAGATAGATAGATGTTTGTATTTATGTTGGCACGCGTTTTTTATCAACTGATTTATTGAAGTTAAGCCTAACTGAACCCGTTGTTTCTCGTGACTTCTTTAATTTTTCACTTGTGTATGCTTGGTCTTCAGCCAAATTTTACGTATGTAACCTTAGCAGCTCGCAGACACTATTGATCTATGGACACTGATGGATTCCTGCGTGGAACACAGATATATACATAAATTGGCACGCATTCATACGCAATAGCCTCGTTCGAATCAAATGGCTGATCTACAAAATTGTCTGCACACACACACACACACACACACACACACACACACACATATATATATATAGTCATCCGCAGATAGATGTGTTTCGCTGAATCACAGCTCATCAGTACGGTTAGACTCCGATTGCTTTTAACCCAGGATTGAAACCCGACCGAATTGGAGTCAGTCGGCGATTCTACCTCTGGGCTATGGGCGCTCGGTAGAAGAAGGCAGACTTTTGTATATTATCATTATACACGCCCAATAGCCAGATTGCTTTAATTCATTACTGTATGAGCGATGCGTACGTGCCAGAGTAGCTACTGTTTTTTAAAGTCTACCATTCTTCCGGAGTGCTTAATCAGGGTGTGAGAGCCTAAATTGTCATCCGCAGACAGATCTGTTTCGCTGTATCACAACTATATATATATATATATATATATATATATGTAGTGATTTTTACACACGCGTTATGTCTCGCCTACTTTCGCAATTTTTCTTCGACATCGACAGATGTACCACGGGGTGGGTTCACGGAATTCTACTAAGGGAATTGGATTCTTCTGTAAGCCGTATTGGCTTGAAGATTGAATGATTAAGAAGTTTTCGGCATGTGTTTTTCAGTCTGCGCTGCTTACTTTCAATTCAGGCTTTTGATTTCATATATCATCATCATCATCATCATCACTTCCATCGTCACTAGCATTTTCAACTTCGGCAATTGTTTATTGTACGTAAGACACTTATACAATCTTTACATAGACTAACTTGCAGTGTGATAATATTTAATCGAATACGCACACACTCATATATGTACTGAGATAGATATAGAAAATACGCAGTTTTGAAATGTTGAGTATTACATATTTTATGATATATTGATAAACTGTACCGATAGAGGATCAAGTGCTAGATGTATTTGCGTTTTATTAATCTTAGCTTAACTTAGTATTAGTAGAAGATCACAAGTGCTACGACTCTAGGTCAGGGTAGACATGGAAACAACATCAATTAAGAGGTGGTTCCATACTCCTCACAATCTGCCAATCAGAGGCCTTGCTGCCGGATGCAGTTTACCATCATACCCAGAACCTCATTATATTAGCATTAATTGGAGTAGATAGACTGAACAATTGGAGTAGATAGACTGAATAAGTGGAGTAGATAGACTGAACTATCGCCCGGTTCACACGCCACCCACGTCTATTGAACAGGTGTAGAGGCTCATCCCTTGTTCCCTGTTTAGGATGTGGTTTCCGACTTTCTCTTTTACAATCTTTTCACTTTTCCTTTTTGTTTATTTTTTTTTCAATTGGAGTAGATAGACTGAACTATCGCCCGGTTCACACTCCACCCATGTCTATTGAACAGGTTTAGAGGCTCATCCCTTGTTCCTTGTTTAGGATGTGGTTTCCTGCTTTCTATTTTCCAATCTTTTCACTCTTACGTAGCCCCCTGCACACCAGTGGCCTTACCGCCTTGCCCGGGGTGATATGATTAAAAAAAAAAATCTGAAAAAGAGATAATAGAGCTGTGAGACTAGAGTTGGATTCTGAGAGTGCCATGAAGAAAATAGAAAAAGTCTTGAAAGTAGACTCTTTCGCGTCTTATCTAATAGATGTCAGTCACGAAGTTGTTTTGACTAACCGTTGTGCTGTACGCACCACGCTTGGAGTCGGGTACGTGAGGCGATTTTGTCAGGAATCTTCTATTTGTTGAATGGGCTTTTAGTAACCCAATCTTTTACCCATATCTGTGAGTAAAATAGATTTAACAATTAGTTATGAATTCAAAATTTCCCATCATCCATTTTGGTTGTCACAAAAAAAAAGGTTAAAATATCAAATCTTTATAGATATCTTGCCCACAGCATAAAAAGAATGAAATGGTTTCGTATATTTTATGTTCTCCCAGGGTATAAACTCCACGTGAAAAAACAACAGTTATAGCATGAAAATTCTACCCTTCCCGACGCTATCACTTAGACCAATCACAGCGTTGTTTATTTGTTTAAAAAGCTGATATTTCCAGATGCTGTGCATATAATTATAGAAAGAATGTTTTAATTTTACCCATGACAATATCTCAGGATACTTTTTTTTTTGTTTTTGTTCGAATACGTTTTGTCAGAATTATACATACGAATTCTAACTTGAACCATATTTCTCATACGTTAAATATATTGTAACTAAGACATTGGTATCCATAATTCGTCGATTATTTTGTTAGATAGATTTTTCAATGCGATCAACGAGAAGTAGTTTAAAATTCAGCGACATATTTCCCAGATTATTTAAAAAGTAGTGTGTCTTTTACGATAATGCTCATAAGTATTTTGGTAAAAGCTATTAACCTTATTACCATTAGTTTTATTAAAAGCATTTAAGACACAGTCACTCTATCTCTGTTTCTCCCCCCACCTCTCTCTCTCTCTCTCTCTCTCTCTATATATATATATATATATATATATATGT